>JAMKCH010027121.1:0-30872 GCA_023653785.1 Ophioderma brevispina
ACATATTTGCAACCAGATGTTGGTCTTCTGAGTGTTAAAATATGAATGTAAAATATAATTCCTGAATCTGAAACGTACTGTTTTTGACTAGTGTTGATTTTTTGTTGATGTTCTACTTAATGGTGCTTGTTCCGATGTCTTTGGGACCCGACTACCAAATTTCGATTTTTACTTTTATACCATCAAAAGGGCCCTATTTGCGGAAACATGCACCTTTGAACTTTTTTATCTCCTGTCTTAGTCAGTTATAACTACAACACATGGCTTTGTACTAACAAATGTTATTACCAACATACTTTTGTTTGTAGTTTATTTGTTCCATTCAGATTTTCTTACTGATGGAATGCGTTTTTGTTCATTATGATGAAATTTTGGTTTGGTGTTCGGCTTTTCGGTGAGTGTGTCATTGTGATTATAGCTTTATAACATTGTTTTTCCCCCATTCCCCCATATTGTCCAGAGATCTTTTAAACCATCAGGTCATGCAGGGGTCTAGGGCAGTCTTGACATGGAAATACAGCATAGTAATCTTTAAATAGTTTCAATTATTGTCAAATAATGCTTTGCTATTGGAAATGTTGAATGAATACAATTTTGTTTCTTTGCATATAACAGATCAGATAAAACACGAGACAAAAACAGTGATGGTAGACACTAGTAGATGTTCAGATTCTAAATGGAAACAGTGGATTCCCAATGCAAAGACCTGAGCCAAAATTCAGTCTTACACATGTGTGCAGGGACGACATGTTCACAGATATGCTTCCAGGAAATGTTAAAAGAATTGGAAAAGAAAAGGATTTGAAAAAAAAATAGCAAATAGAATCATTCAAAAACTTGCAACTCACAAGGCAAGAAGTTTGATCATACATTCAAAATTTATTTCAAACAGTAGGACTGGTCCAACAAGGATACCAAAATATGCAAATAGAGCCTGAAAAAATCAGTTCTTTGGATGGAGCGACTGTTGCAAAGGGACAAACAAGTCTACCGAAAGAGAGGAAAAAAGTTCAATGGAAACAGATCAGTCTTCATGTAACCCAAATCGTGTCGATGATGAAGTACAGCTACAACCAGCCCATCGACGAAGTTTGCGGGAAGAATACAAATACACATCATCATGGACAGATGAGTCAAAAGAAGTGTGTATAATATGACAATGAATGTAAAGAAGGATGATGATTAAAGGAAAAAAAGAGAAAGAACAGTTCCAGTACAAATCTCGTTAACAGAAAAGCACAGGAAAACTTAGGAAGGAATTTGCCACACTTGCACATAGAAACCAAACAACGGAGAAGTACTTGGATGGAGCAAAACGAATCTTTTTAACCCTTACATCCAAAATCCTTAATAGAAGCTGATGTTGCCTCTATCATAGAAAACAAGCTATGAGCCTTTAGAAGTCCTGTATGGAAACGGGAAAGAACAGAAAACAGAAAGAAAGTATTAGTCAGGAGAATGTGGGGCACAGGGGGAAATGGAGTACAGACTTTTTCTAGTTGATCGATTTTGTCAATTGATTGACCTAAGCTAATAATTTCTGGAGGATGTTCCAAATTTCGTGCATTGGCATTTTCTAGAAATCCAAGATGGCTGCTTGCATCCTCGCAAATTCATTCAATTGGGCATAATAGTTTAATGCACTAGATCCAGGTTTTTAAAGCACGAGGAATTATTTTGGAACGGGTGTTGACGTGGAATGATCACACAACATTACCATCAAACCCAATATGGCCACCCTAAAACCCAATACGCCCTGAAATCATCCGTGACCATAATTCATCAGTATTTGTGATAGAGGACTATTCCTTCACTCTATACCAGTAGGAACTCAATCGACATTTCACGTGTGTTATCAAGCTTTATCAGCAGATGGAAGCCTTTCAAGATCGTTAAACCTACGAATTGTCATATATTCTGATTACGACTGGCCGTCATTTTGATTTTTAAGTATGGTTGTCAACACGAATATACCAGATACGAGTTCTTAATGCTCAAAGGCCTACATCTTCATACTTTTAATTAAACTTTAATCTAATTTTGGGTGTGTTGAACTAAATACCATACAGATGTATCGAAATTTCTAGGTTTTTAAAGAAGGTAAAAAGGCCGCACATTGGCCCCCATCTTAACTTTTTGGCATGTTAAAGAAACTAAATTCCAGATAACAATGTCAAATGGTCAATACTTATCCCATGATACCTTATTTACACCTTTATATCATAATTCCGTTGATGTAGTACATATAAGGTAGGTTTTTATACTATTTTTAAAGGCGGCTGTATTTGCTGGCCATCTTGATTTTTGAAAGTCCATTACAGGAAATGCCAAATAAGGGTTTTAGTGACAATACATGTATCTCTATGTAAAGCTAAACCATGCAAATAGACCTAGAATAAAGCCTCTAAACTGCAAAATTGTTGCAGTACATCTTGACGTGTCCCTAATGCTTTAAAAGCATTCTAGAGGTGTTAAAGTAAACACTTGCAGAGTGTGATCAATTGTACATTTATTTAACCCTGGCAGAACATATTTTTAGGTGTTCCGCATGTATTCATTGCGTAATAGGTATAATGGAGGTGTTTAAGAGCGTTTTAATGATTCCGAGAGTATATTTACTTTTGAGCAGCCAATTGGATTTTTGTGTGGCAATGTAATGACCAAATTTAACATTACCAACACTTTCTCGTACTTAAAAACCCGGAGTACCGACAAATATTTGTCTCATCGGAAAACTTAAGGATTTTATTGATTTTGGACATGGTATCAGCCATATTGGATTTTCAAAAATGCCCTGTAACAAATTTTGCACACCCTCCAAAAATTATTGACTTAGGTCCTATGAACTAAAATCTCTCAATAGAAAGTCGTACTCCATTTCCATCCTTCAGGCTGTGTGCCTAACCTTCCACCGACTAATAGCACCACCACAAGTGACAAAGCTGCCAACACCACCAATGGGGACACAGACTATGAAAGAACATTCACAACTAATTCCGGGTCACATTATATCGAAAAAGGAAGTTTACACAATGACTCTTTGACATTCTGCCTTGAATGATAATCCGTAGAGCTAGTGGATTAAAACCTCAAGAAACATTGATCTAAGACAGGAAGATCAGGACAGGGTTGGTTCTCTGAGTCCAGTTCAAGAAGAGGCAAACATGGTAAAACCCTAATTTGGCCGAATATGTCTTCCAACTGGATGAGCTAACTGCAAATTGGATCGAGTTCTCTTTATGGAGGAGAATATCATCCACATTGTCACTTCGAAATGATGGGAGAATAATCATGAACCTCTTTCCATCAAAAAGCACTCAACTAAACCGTTATTTCCACCTACGCCCAAGACATCCAATTGACATGTTGTATATACAACGAAATTGCATGGATTATTAATCCAGATGCAACAATGGACGCGAAAGAAAGTAAGCTGCAAGAAGCAAAAGCTATAAAGTGTGGCAAAATTGCTCAAGCATACAAGCACTGTTTACCACATTCCCATGCCATCACTAGACCAAGTCTTGGTTTCTCTCTGACTATGCACCGAAGACAGATCTCAGATTGTTGTTGATACTCTTCATAAGCTAGGTCATGGATCTCATACACAGAAACAATGTTCATAGAGACAAGTGGGCCGATGGCATCAGGAGGAAACCCAGAAATACCGTCACATCAATAAAGGTTTGCCTTCAACCCATGTGGCAGACAATATAGACTGGAAGAATAAAGAATTATCAGGGCGTAATGAAACTCATAACACCATGCCATACTAGTTCAGTCATAGACTTGGAGGACCAGCTACTAATACTCCACAGCCCAAGTGTCCTCACCCCAACTACGAGTTCACTCGCAGAGATCACGCTCCTTCAGGGCAAAAGGATGAGTTGCCTGCATTTGACAGGAAAAGTTAAATCCAGACCAATGAATTAGGCAGATGACCAGACCTAAGAATACCAGAGTCCTTCTAAAAAACTTTAGCTTGGGGATGTTTCGAAGAGAATCACCAATCCTGCGAGCAGAAAGTCCCTGCCTGGAATGCATTTAGGCAACTAACATGTCTGTCCAAACCTCCATGAGTCATGGTGGCTATTTGCCAGCCATAACATTACCACCCACACAGATGAATGTATCTGGCAATAATGAACGAACAATGCAGTATATGAACTGAGCTTGGCTGGGACAGCATATTCCTGGAAGTGATCAAGCTATTTATAACAATGCTTCAAGTCTTTTCAAACTTCAAACGAAGGATCTACTTTATATGACAAGATGATGAGTCAGAATGGGAGGATTTCATGTTGCCTCTGCTTACTTAGACTATCTACAGCAGGTTCAAAGGCTCTGGAATTGTGGCAAATTGTTGTCTGAAGCGGGTGTTGGGCTTCTGAAAGGAAACCTCAAGGCTGCACTCAACGGAGCATGTGAAGCAGGGGTTTCGTTCTACAAGTTGCTGTTTGAAGCTCTTCCGATCTGAAATTCAATGCACTGAATCACACATTGAAAACTGCAACTTCAGCTCAGCCACGAAGGGACTGTAGGAATCGGTGACGATGAGGTACACAGAAATCGGACAATAGCATGTCAGTTGAAATGACCAGTTCGCAGACCTTGAAGGACCACAAAAAAAATTCAGAAAGTGCAAAGTTTTGGAGTAATCAGTGTGAAAGATCTAACAGAACGAAGAGAACAATGGCATGCGAATGCATCCATTCTAGATGTTAATAAGTGACCAGGAAGAAATTGCAGATAACCAACCGTGGAGAAATCCATCACGCAACAAGAACCTCAACCCACAGAAAGCACTGAAAAGCTGAAACATGATAACAGCAAGAATGAAAATGATCAAAATGAAAAACAGCACACATTAGCATATCCATGCAGAGGTTCAGATGAAGCCTTTACAAGAAGAAGATGGTAAATAATAACACGCGGTGGACTATTTCTGCGATAAATCAGGAAGCCAATATCTTGAGAAGTTTACAAGCATCCCGAAAGGCTAACACCATTCTCTGGACCAATGTCTAGCATGGATGGATTCCTTGATCTGATTGGAGACTCTTCTGAAACATTCATACATTTCAACGTATGGGAAAATTGGGAAGGTTATTTTGCAAGCATTAGATGAATTTTTACCCATTGTTTGTGCACTAAAAACCGCCAAACTATGCAAAGGGGAATAGTCTACTCATGTGGATATGAAGACCTCAGAGAAGAGACCAATGCTTATCAAGATCTTGTAAGACGGAGGCTTTAGTGGGTCGTGAGTGGTGATAAACACACCAAAATCCCCTGGATCGCTTATGAAGTCATCATAAACAGAAAACATCAAAAGACAGAAGGCCGTTCAGGGAAGACCCCGAGAGAATGTTGGTGTAGTAACCGTGGGTTCGAAATTAATATTACATGGCAGCCTTGAAGGAGTTCCTGAATGGGAAGAACTCAAAGTTGCACAAATGGGCCATGTAGAGCTTGGATCAAGGGCGCATGAAGAAGGATGAAGAAGCGGGGAAAGGATTGGTCCGGGCTCAATTCATGGGTTCCAAATTTGTGGTCACCCCTCACAAACCTTCATCCAAAACGTTTGCAACGGGTGAAGTAGTTCAGATGCCATGGTTCGAAAATGTATCTATCAGCAAAGGAACGAGGCGGTTACAAGCTAAGAGAATTCACTCACACGCATTATAAATCTACCGGTAATAAGGAGGCTACAACACACAAGCAATACACAATTCACGTCCAGAAAAACCAGCCCTGGGTTGTTTCATCCCATAAGAAGGAACAGTCTGCACATTTCAAAGTATGGGAAAAGTAAAAGCAGACAATTTTCCATCGGGAGGCTGAAGGTAGTTCAGATCTGCACTACTATACTTGATTAACACCAAATAGGCGGGAATTATTCGGCTGTTATCGTTCCGCGCGTCAAAAGTACACCCACACACCTTTACTCGCGCGTTTGCACGGAATCGCGCGCGCCACGCATATATACACACATGCGTGTTCTCGCGTTGTCTTGCGGCCTACCATATTTCCATATAAGTTCGCACGTTATGAGGTCGCCTATTTTGGTCCGGCTAATCAACAGCTTATACGCTGGATCCCCTGACAAGAAGGCAGCTCGATTATGCCGAGAAATTTGAACTGGCCAATAAAAAGTAAACAATGGTCTTATTTGCATGACAACGGGTGGGAGTAGGTCGTTGTCATAAGTCACTGTTCAGAAATACCACTGCCACTCCCATTTCTCAGTACCACCACCCAATTCTAACAGCACCGATTGATACTTGAGTGTTCCATAGTTGATACAATGCGTGTCGTTCGCATGATACCGTAAATAATTTTGAAGCCATTTAATTCAGATTTGGATAAATAGAGTCATTGTTATACCTAAGTCCACTTCCAGGTACAACTCTCCATATTGTGTTCGTGACTTATCGCCCAACCCGCGGACTCAACCAATACTTGTAAAAGGGTCGGTCGGACAAGGACAAAGAAGGCTGACAAATCTTGACCAACAGTCTAACCTCAACGGAGTGAATGGAATGACTTCCTCACAATGATTCTAAACAAATTCCAGCTTTATCAGCTTTCCTCGCTGATTTCAGTTCTGTCCGAAGAATCTATCTTGGAGAGATGTTTGTACAAGGGACACATGTGTTACTTTTTCCATCAGACCAGTTCCAGTTGTAAGTTGAAATTAACACGAGTTGTTTCCTACAAGAGAAGCAGATCCTCGCTCTGGCATTTTCATGAAGTTTATTCTACAGCAAACACATACAATTGGGTTGTAGGATGTATTCATCCTTCTGTTGTTTGTTGCAGACAAAGCTAACAAAGCAATTTATTATTTTAGCAGGAAACAGGAACATCTAAAGCGGGTATCACTCCCTGATGTTAAAAGCCTCGCACAGATTGGAAAAGAATCTGTAATATTATCCCTGGTTTCATGTTGATCAGGTAGGCGATCACACCAACCCATTATTCGGAAGATTTACAATAACAGACTTGCCTTCCAGAGATGAAAACGGAAACCAGAAAGTACAAAGTTGCTATAAATCCCCTACGGACACTCCCCAAGCTAAAACCGAGGAGTGATGGATTTATTCTTCACATAGTTACCACCACAGACCCTAAAATGAGAGAAGACACCCGGCGCGACCGCGCCTATGCAGATGATGACTGGTAAAGGACAGAACCAAGAAAGTTTCACTCCTCTCCAAAAGACTACCCCGACAGAAAATCCATGCTGAATCTATAAGGCGAGGCCACCTGGTGCGACCAATTGCTTAGTGAATTGTTAGAGGTCTATACAACAACACCAAAAATCCTCAGACTCTGGTTGGCACACTCCGAGGATGGCGTTTATGCCAATTTGGTATGAAGGCCAGCTTACCAAGTGATAACGAGATGCATGCTGGGCAACACATAGAAGAGGCAGGAACAGGGGAGACCGCTGGAACCAGAAACCTGAGATGCCAACAAAATCCCGCCAAGACACTGATTGGTTATGAACTAAATAGTGATTCTGATGACAAGGATGACTCCAGATCAGGAACAAACACAACCCCCATAAGTGAAGAGAATTCTGATGATGAAAACTGAGTAATGGGAAAGAAATCCATGACATTATAAACTCACAATGTCATTTTGAGCCAAATGATATTTAGAAACTATATCACCCTTCCACTGTAGGTCTATGGGGAGTAATGATTTGTAGATATTTTGGGGTGAGGCAGCCATTGATTTTTTAAACCGACAAGACTGGTTGATAATAATGGTTACAAAATACCAAAGGGTTATCCTAAAAGTTGGCCCGCCCGTTTTCAAATAAGTTTGCTTGAAAAAAGGGAGCGCAGAGTTAAAATCTAAGAGAATATGCCATTATAAATTTGCAATGACATCCATACAACACGCGAATGGGTATTTTGCCGCAATACGAGATCAGGAATCATATTTTATTCGAAATTAAATTTTATGGCAAATGGCAAACATTTGATTTTCGAAAAGGGTTCTTATCAATTTCTTGTGACCAAAAACTATTATGTAGACACTAAAATGAAGGAAGGCCATACAATTTTAATGAAATTTTGACCCCCAAAATGGAGCGACCCCACCACATTGAGCAATTTCGGTCCTCGCCTTTCGTCAAATAACACGCGTTGGGGGGGGGATTCGTTTTCTTAGAAAAAATTGAGCGACAAGGGATCTTCGGCACAAAACTTTAAATGAGTAAACTATTATTTTGGTAAATCTCTTTTGGATGCATTTGGGCGCCATTTTATTTTTATGCATATCGGGCAGCCCATTTTTAATATTAAAAAAAGCACAGCATTGACATTCCAATCAAAAAGCAAATGGATATATTCCCGAGATTATTGAAAGGTTTGCGTTAAAAGTAATCAATATTACAGTTATATGAAAAGATACATTGTTGGCCCCATTTTGAAATTTTGTGCAAAAGGCAGACCATTTTGGATTTCAAGGTGTTTTTTATTCCAATTCAACTTCCTCATACCCAAAAACAATATGTTAGACATAACCTTGAAGCCCAAATAGGGCCGGGATTATAACTTTGTTAGGAATTTTGACCCCCAAAATGGGAGCACCCCCAGAAAGGCCAGGCCATTTCGGGCCCCTTTTTCAATTAACGGCATCCAGAATCGTGTTTCTCGGAAAATTTACCCAAGCAGATGAACTTCAAAAATAAAGTGAACACCATTTCCAGCTGGTGATGTTTTGGTTTTTGGCCCAGGCCTTTTTTTTTTCCCGCACTAATACCATCCATCATTCCTATAGCAATTAATTTTTAGCAAGTGGTGGGGTGATGACAGGGCTGAACGGGATCACAGAATGTCCCTTGAAGTGAAGGGTTATAGTACATTTGCAACAAACATACAAACATGATCTAATACACACAATTACACTCATCCTGGTAATGATTACAGAGGCCATAAGAAAATGCTATTGGACTACCTCTATACATCAAACCTGCAAAACTTCAGCAGGTTTGCAATTTACTTTACCGCACAGTTTATAGATTGTACCACAACTGGATATAGTGTAATCTATAAGATCGTACATTGACCTGTTCTGTACCCCGACAATTGTGTCCACAAACAACATAAATAAAGCAAAATTGCTGAAAAGAAACCAACAATAATCCACACATAATTGCTCAGCACTTGCAACTGCCATGATCCTCCAATTTGAAATGGGGCCCAGTTTTATTACCAAACTGGTAGATTTTATGCTCACACACACCGTGCATGGATTTATTATATGTTCATTTCCAGGTGAGCAGAGTTGCTGTATATTCTACTGTCCGTCTTTGAAGCCGAAAGTCTGGGAATCAAAAAGATTAACAAATTGTGGAAAGATGAAATCGTGGTGATTATCTTGGACCCTATGATGTTTAGTATCCCCTTTTTTTTTGCCCCTCACACCCCCCCCCCCCTCGCGGGAAGCGACCCTTAATTGATCCCCTTGTCGTCTGAACTGGTTGAACAAGATTTCCTTAAGCGACTGAGAAGATTCATTGGAAGATAATACTGAGGAGTTTGTATGACTTGTGACGCTGTCATTTTGGAGTCTCGTGACGAGGCCATAACATCGGTGAACTGCAACGCTGTGAAACACAGGAACACTCGTAAAAATAAGGAATCTTAAACTAATTGGGTATATGTAATTTTGTTTGGGGACCTACCAAATTTCTTGACCTAAATCAAGTAAAGATCATTAAAACTGTGTAGTATATATAATTTAGATCATTGTGCACAAAGGCCATGTATTTGTGTTTGCCAGGTATTTCTGACCTTAGACGTCTACGGAGAAAGTCTAACAGTGTTATTTACCATAATTTTTAAAAGGGGGTGGCCTGATTTAAAGCAATAACAGCACATTTTTGAAGAGTGCCCCCAAATTTCAAATGTTTTTTTGGCAGTTATGTGTAATAGTCTAGGAAAATGCAACTGCAAACTGAATGCGAAAAAATGCGTATTTATCATAACAAGCGATTTTGTAATACGAACCCCCTTGGAATCCCAGACGCTACTTAACGGCACCAGCTGGAAAATGCTAAGTTTAGTACGTCCTGATGAAATAGTGACACCCTTTAAGAAATGACTATCAACTTGACGTGCCTGAACCAATAAAACCAACAAGCGCGAAATCGTTTTCCGTAAATATGTTCTCGCCGAGGTTGGGATACCCGTGTTAACATTAGGGTGTGCGTTTTTGCCGCTCGATGCGCACTTTCCAAAAAGGTGGACACACTTTGGCTAGATAGAGTAAAAAGTTTGGTCTATTGGGACGACAAAAATTTAGCCCACTTAAAACTATACAAAAATCACAGAGTTGCTCGGCCACATTGCTCACACTATTGTATCCTTTTCACTCAAACAAATAACTTATTTGTTACTATTAAATAAAGTAGCCAAATCTGTGAAAATAATTTATAGGTTTAAAATTGACTCTATTTACGTCTTTTTATTTAGTTCACTAAACTCTCTAACCTGTCCCAAAGGGTATTCACGATCAAGCTACCCAGTGCCTTTGGAGTTTAAGGGTCAGCAGGGTAATTACTTTACAATTATGCCCAGTCGAGGTTTTGGAATTGGATGTGTATGGATTGTGTGCAGTCATTGAGTACTTACAACGGTCTCAAACTTGACACCGCATATAACCTGAAATGACGCACTTTTTCAACCTCACGCGGAACAAATTTGCGTCCCAAGTAGACCCGCACTTTTTTCAAAAAACCTAGGTGAACCCTGAGGGTACTAACCATGCCGATAAATGAACCAATCTAAACCACCCCACCCATTCCAATCTTCTGCAACACACCAAACACACCCAACCACCACCCTCCCCAACACCCCCACCCTCATCCCACACCCCACACCTCATCCCACACATCTACCGGCTTCAGCGCACGCGAACCCGACACTCTGAGTATCCGCTGTAACGTTTCACCACACACCCCTATAGCACAAATCTACTTGATGACCTTTTTGCCATACAGAACTTGATACTCACAATTTGTCGAACATACGCTTACCAAAAGCTACATAAGTCACAGGACCCTATACAGCCTGCTTCACTTTCACCAACGTCCTACCATCATTACCTTAGTCCATGTACATGCTGCATCCATTGGATTTTATTTTTGTTGCTTGCACCCAACTGGCTGACTTTAGTTCCACAGATATCCACGGGTACCAACAACGGATTAGTAGGCTCTATGCTGTTCAACCTGTCATATCCAGCGATTTAACCACTCAAAATCCAAATCCTAGAAACTGGATACGCCGACGATCTGCGCCCTAAACTCCCCTGACAATCCACACAAAACTACTTGGGAGTTAAGACCCTTCGAACGGCCAGCTACTTCCGGCAGAACATCTCCGCAGCTCAGTATGCGAAAGGTATCTTCCCATAAGGAAATACACCCCTCTGTGCCGACTGCTGCGATCTTCCTGGGGTGCCACGCCAACCCGACACCTAACGCACCAGGACTTTGGCCCCTGGTCTACAGCCACTGCTGAAATGCCGCCCAACCGACAGGTTGCTTCCCTGCAACCAGCTCTACACACAAGAAGCTGGACATCAGAACCCATTTTTAAAATATTCCCAAAACAAAATCTTAAAAATACTGAAAGAGACCTTGCGAACCATCACCTGCGCTGCTCAGTTCCTACTTCACTCTGAAGTCCCTACCAGTGCTCTCAGGCAATTGCAACCCCCTTGCCCCCACGTTACTTCGGTTACCCGTACGAAACACCAAACCACCACAACTAAGGACCATAAGGCCCGATTTTGCTGGACCACAACGCACTGTGCATAACACCGTCACAAGAATCACACCACCAAATCGCAGACAGGACTGAGGCTCTCGCCGACCCCTTTCTGCCCCATCCACGCCGCTAAACTCTCCCGTTCCAAATTCACACATCTTAATACGACCCACTGAATACGGCTGGACTTGGACTTTCCTTAGACCAGACCCAACTCTTTTCTATTACACCTAAGACAGAAACTACCACCTGGCAGCAATCTCCGACGCAAAAGGACAAATGGGTCACCTTAAAAACCGGATTCGCACAGGATGTCGGTCGCTTCAATAGCAGTATGCACCGATGGGTGCTGTGGCCATCGAACGGCCTGCAATGTCGGTTTCTCAAATCCACAACTGCCGGATCACCTTATTCTCAATGACTGCCCCCTACCTTTCGTCACCCCACGGTGGACTAGATTTCTCATATTGACCCGACCCAGGTCGGGTAAGTTCTTTGAGAGCCACCACACCAGTGATATGTTAGGCATCACCCAACAGCTTACTCTTACAATGTCCACTGGTTGCCTCGCACCCTCGATTGTACGGCGTTCAAGGAGAAGAAGTCCAAGGGTTTTCTGTGCCACGGTTTATTTGACACCCGCGCTCCCTTCTATTTGTCATGTATGCACTCGTATGGCACATTTTTTTTATTTTACCGTTTTTACTCTTTCCAGGCTTTGTTCTTAAAGACCGCGTGTGCGGTTATTATTTATTCGCTCTGCAGTACGTTAAATCAGGAAGACAGCAGCTCCTTAAACCATTCTTTTTGATGTTATACACAACACTTCTAATCCTGCCCCTAAATCATTTCCAAGACTGTAAAAATATTAAAGTGGGGTATTGCCATATCCAGAGAGTGCTTGGCTCCACACTAGCTGGTTACTACTTTGGCGCAATTAAAATTAGTTTACATGACTTCTATATACCTTCATAGGAAGACAACAGCTCATACTCAACCTAGTACAATACACAATCATAAAAGGGTGTGCGACTGTTTGTATCTAAAGACTAATCATGACGTAAATGGGCGTTCCAGTAAAAATAAAAACTATGCGTATGAAGACAGTGAAAAAGTTGTCTATAGATGATTTGTGACATTTTTTATGTTTCATGAGCGCCCCCTGTTGTGTAAGAGAGAAACCTGGAAGGGCAAAACGCACCTATACTTGCCATGGGGAAATTCGGTTTGTGCTGTACTTTTGTATTCGAATTTAAATAATACTAAATTTCCTGATCAATGACCATAATATAGATAATGCTCCCCAGCTTGCATTTTGTGACCAATGTAGATCAGGACACGATTCCGGAAAGTATTTATAACCAGATTTTATGTGTCCTGTCACCAAACACGTCAATATTTTGCCTGCCAGAACAACACAAGAGGCGTCCTGAATGTCAAAAAGTGGACGGCATAGGTCACACATTCATTATATGTAGAAGGAAAAATTTGGAATATGGTGACCTAACATTCTTTCGAGACACATCAAGTGCTATCTTTGTTTCTGACTTGTACCACCACGATCTTTCTTAACTCTATTGCCTAGATCAGCTTCCTTACGAGTGTCAACTACTGTTGAGTGATCTGCAATTGTCCAGAGGTACGAGAGAAGTTCGGAAAAAACTGGGTACTCAATAGTTTTCCTTATGGTTCTTATCGTCGAAAAAGATGTGCAGGGGCAATTTTTCTTCTTGAGTTATGTCCCCCGGAGTGGGTATAACCTCCGCCATCATGAGTTAAGCTCACTGTCGCAATCACAAATGTCAATCAATTATCTTTTTGGTGCTCTCAAAAGATACTTGCATTCTTACCCCATCAATTTGGCAATTTTAGTAATTAACAACAAAACATGCCTCTCTGGCGCATATTGGCACACTTAAAAAACTTGAAATTTAAGGCACCATACCAGAAACTGGCTTAGACACATACGCCTATGGAAACTCCAGGAAAAACTTGTACACAGGCTTGCAGGATGTAAATTTCATAAATATGCAAATTAGATACTTAATTAAACAAAATTTTACGGCCACAATTGAAAACAGGTGAGAAACCATAACCCACTTATTTCTACCCCCAAGTCGACATCCATTGTCGACCTTACGATCAAGATTAAATCGTATACAACATGAGGTTACATTTTGCTAAGAGGACGGAGACAGAAACCGGAAACGCATGACTCATTCCATAGTGCCCGTTCAGAACTCGTTCGGCGGGGACAAAATAATGGATGAGGCAATTAGATAGTTACATGAGTGACTATTCCGGATATTTCATATTGGAAGGCCGTTTCCAGCAGCTTTGAATCATATAGGAGACTCCTGATATTAATTTTCTAGTACAAAATTCCGTAGTTTGTGGGACAAGACATTTCGAGCTTAATCAACAGTGAGTTGGCTCCAACGCTTACAACATGTTTAGCTGCTGCCTCATACGCAAGAAGAAGAAGGGTGATATTTTGGAAGCTCCAAAAAGAATTTATGGCATTTATATTTTACGTACAGGCTTGTTTTTAAAGATGGCGGTTATTATATTCGCTCTAGAGTACGTAAATCAGGAAGAAAAGCAGCCCTAACCATCTTTTCGATGTTATTAAACAACACTTTCTAATAATGCCCCTAAATCATTTCCAAGATGTAAAAAATATTAAAGTGGGGTATTGACAAGTCCAAGAGAGTGCTGTCACAATAGCTGGTTACTACTTGGGCAATTAAACATAGTTTAAACCGACTCTATAATAGTTCATAGGAAGACAACAGCTCATATCAACCTAGTACAATAAAATCATAATAAATGGGTGTGGACTGTATCTAAAGACTACTCAGTGACGTCATAGGC
This sequence comes from Ophioderma brevispina, assembly GCA_023653785.1. NCBI lineage: Eukaryota > Metazoa > Echinodermata > Ophiuroidea > Amphilepidida > Ophiodermatidae > Ophioderma > Ophioderma brevispina. Next base: position 14,667 of record JAMKCH010027121.1, read on the forward strand.
GTTTCCCAGTAAAAATAAAAACTATGCGTATGAAGAAGTGAAAAAGTTGTCTATAGATGATGTGACATTTTTTTATGTTTATGGCGCCCCCTGTTGGTGTAAGAGAGAAACTGGCAGGCAAAGCACCTATACTTTGCATGGGGAAATTCTGTTTTTTGCTGTAACTTTTGCTTCGAATTAAATAATACTAACTTTCTTGTCAAGCATAATAAGCTAATGCTACCAGCTGCATTTTGTGACCAATTTAGATCAGGAAAGATTCTGCAAGTAATTTATAACCAGATTTTATGTGGTCTGTCACAGAAACTACTGTAATATTTTGCCTGCCAGAAAACAACAGAGCTGGGCGTCCTGAATGTCAGCAAGTGACGTCATAGGTCACATCATCTATATGTAGAAGGAAAATTGGAATATGGTGACCTAACTTTCTTTCGAGCACATCAAGTGCTATCTTTGTTTCTGACTTGTACCACCAGCTCTTTCTCCCTCTCTACTGCCGAGATCATCTTCCTTCCCAGCATCAACTAGTGTCGAGTGCTCTGCAATTGTCCAGAAGTACGAGAGAAGATTGCGGAAAACTGTTATCAATAGTTTTCCTTATGGTTCTTATTATGTCGAAAAAGATGTGCAGGGGCATTTTTCTTCTTGATTTATGTCCCCGGGAGAGGGTATAACCGCCGACATCATGAGTTTAAAATCATGTCCGCAATAAACAAATGTCATCAATTCTCTTTTTGGTGCTCTCAAAATATTACTTGCATTCTTACCCCATCAATTTGGCAATTTTAGTACATTTAACAAAACATGCCTCCTTCAGGCGGCCATATTGGACACTTAAATGTCTATGCCCACTTTAGGAAGGTAAAACTTCATTTCGTTTAGTCCTACACAAAGTTCTTATCTATAACGAAAATACAATAGCAGTTTTTCATAAAACAATGGTGGCCATTTTTAAATAGGTACTACGTGCTAATGTGCAACATTTCGGGGCGGAAACATACCTAATCCTAGTCAGGGGGACACCCCCTTTAAGGTGATATATTGGAAAATTAATCACCAGGTGGGTGCAACAAACTTGAATTTTAAGGCCCGTACAGAAACTGGCTTATGGACTATATACGCCTTATGGAACTCCAGAAAACTTGTACACAGGCCTTGCAGGAAAATTCTCATAAATTATGCAAATTAGATACTTAATTAACATATTTTACGGCCACAATCTAAACAGGTCGAGAACTCATCAACCCACTTCTTTCTACCAAGTTACATCATTGTCGCCCTTACAGAACTCCAGATAAATCGTATACAACATGGGTTACCATTTTTGTCACAGACGGACGGACGAACGGACGCTGCTCATTTCATAGTGCCCGTTCCGAACTCGTTCGGCGGGGACAACTAATGGATGAGTATAGATACGTACATGATGCTATTTCCCAGCTATTTCATATTGGAAGGCCGTTTCCAGCAGCCTTTGAATCATTATAGGAGATCTCTGATTATTCTAATTACAAAATTCCTTCGTTTGTGACACAGACATTTTCGAGCTTAACCATTCACAGGTATAGTTTATTAGCCAGTTACCAATGCAACCGTGTAAAAATCTCACAATTTTTGAAAAATTGGGGGCACTCTTCAAAAAAATGTGCTATTATTGCTTTAAAGATACTATCAGTGATTTATCCAAAAGAGTCAAAGTATTTGAACAGGAATAGCTTTACAAGTGAAGAATAAGCCTTGTTAGAATTCTCCAATAACTTATTTCAACTGAAGAATTAAACAGAAAAGGAAGAAAACGTCAGTGTTCTAAAATACAAATCTCCATTGAATTACGTGTTGAAGTTAGTGTCCATTCGGACACTAATGACTAAAATATTGGATTTTGTCCTTATTAGGTTGCTTCTGGTCTTATCATTTGTAGGGTTTGGTAGGATACCTATACTTGTTACAGACATGCAAAAATCTGATTTTTGATGATTTTTTCGATTTCTGATTTAGCAAATCACTGATAGTGCCTTTAAGTATGTAAGGTTTTCATCTTGATAGAATGGACTTCACCCCAAATCCCCATCTGAAAGGTTTTATGCTGATATTTCAACACATTTTGATGTGAGCTAAAAACATGATTTTTGTAAAAAGCTAGAGTACTGTGTAAATCTAATATTGTTCGTCCAAAATGAGGGAACATTTTCACTCATAACTTCCAAACCAAACATCCATTAGTCCTAAGATTCCACAGGGTAAATGAGGAAAAATAGTAGCTTTCTTCAGATACCAAAATGTTGGCCATTCCTGGTAAAATCTGGTGTTCTTGGACACTTACTACAATACGTAAATGAATGTAGATTCACATCTTTTAATGCTGCTGTTTTCTTTTTGTCATTTTTTCCTGCAAATTTTGAATATTTTGGAAGGATCACTAATAGTGGCTTTAAACACCAATACCAACCTGTTCAGAATCTACAAAATGAGTTGCTAAACCCGCATGATGTACATCTCGTCCTTTCAGCCGATGACCAGTCAAGCCGAGGTACAGACCCAGTTTTCCTCTTAACCTTGGCAAGAAATAGCCTCCACCAACATCAGGGAATAGACCAATGGCCGTCTCTGGCATGGCTAAAAGTGTTTTCTCTGTAGCAACTCGGAATTTACCATGAATTGATAGGCCAACACCCTGTAATGTAAATAATAAGTGAAAGGTAAACCATAGATGTGTTCCTTTGTAAGGCTTACAGGATGTCCAAAAAAAAGTTGTGCAAAAAGATACCCTTTAATTTCTCAAAAACTACTTAAACGAGCATATCATACTTATAGGGCATATTGATTTCACCCTTGTACATACGAGTATGGGTAGGAGACCATGGGTATGTTGTGGTTTTGTTCAAAATGATATTTTTGGTTGTAACATTGGGTAAGTTTGTTTTATATTTTGTTCAAAGGGACACAATGGCAGAGAAAAATATTCAGACATAATGAAATGGACCCTTACTGAAATCACTTCCACAAAATGAAAACAATCGGGATGTTTACATTCTGTAAAAACAGTAAAAACAGCAAGTGCTAACAGGCAATTCCTGCAACAGAAAATCAAGGTGTTGATATCCCTGCCAGAATTTATACAGTGTATCTAGCATATTTTTTGACCCAATTAAAAAACATTCAGACATTGTACTACATGTTTGTAGTAAGATAATGAGCTGACAAGTGATAGATGGATTAGCCAGGATTAGCACATATACAAAAGCAATGGTCGGTGACCTGATGACTGCATGCTTTTCAAGTTTGATAAATGCTGGCAGTAATGTCAGCATCCTTGGCTGTCTGTGGCAGAGAAGTGACGCTTACAAGAAAAATAATATTTGTTACTCTTCCTTTTTTAGATAAAATGCAAACACCGAATTTTTTTCAAATTTGTAGAAGTGATTTCAATAGGGTCCACTTCATTATGTCTGAATATTTTTCTATTCCATTGTGTCCCTTTATTTATTCCTTACATATATGTTAAATTTTAATAATTAATACATTCTGATGTTTTTTAGGCTTTTTGATGTGAAATCATGAATACTTGATTTGGCTTTGCTAAATCCTTTAAGGTGCAACAAGAGATTTTGGGCACCCATATATTGTGCATATGTAGGATTTATATAGATAAGACTCCAAGATTTTTACCTTGTCTTTGGCTACAGAATGCCTGAAGTGAAAACAAAAGGAGACTTATTGTTTAATTTCAAATAAAAGAGGTGAACTTAGATTGCCTATAGCAAATTAGAATTTCACAAAAATTGTGACTAAGAAAAGAGGTCTAAGCGTAATCCTTACATGGGACCATTTTTTGACGAGAGCTTTACACTAGAACCTTGATGTGAAATCTCTCATGGAACCCTTTTAATCAAATAACCACCGAGCTTTGAGAAGAACAGGTGATAATTACCCCACCCATTGTGTTTAAATCGATGAGAGCAATATAAGGTTTGAATGTGGTACTATGCAGTTGAAGGGTATTCTACCTGAATAAATTACAAGGAAGTGGAGCACCACTTTATGTGCTTACACAATAGCTATACATAAAGGTAACACAAAATAAATATATTATTAACACTTGCACTGTTTGCAACAATTAAAGGCAATAAGGAAAAGTTTTCAGCAAAAAAAACAAAGTTGCTAAAACTAAAAGGTGTCCCCAAAAGATCAGATGTAGTAAAATGCAATACTGATCTCTTTTTAAAAGACACTATCAGTGGATTTGAAAAATATTTTAACTTTGCAGGAATAGCTTCAGTGAAGGATGAGTCTGTTAGATTCTCAAAGTTAGATTTTCACGCTAGTTTAGATTGACAGAAAAGGAGAAAGAAAGAAAGAGAAAGAAAGAGAAACGGCACCAGTGTTTTTCCAAGATATGATTCTCCATTCAATTCGTGTTGTAGAAGTGTCAGAACGGACAGTAATGGCTAAAATCTCCGATTCTGTCCTTATTAGGTTGCTTCTGGTCTTATCATTTGCAGGGTATGTTAGGCTACCTGTACTTGTTACATAAATGCAAAAATCTGATTTTTGATGATTTTTTCGATTTGCTGATTTAGCAAATCACTGATAGTGTCTTTAACCACCCCGTCTACCCAAGGGGGCACGAAACAACAAAGAAAACTTAAGAAATAGTCAAGAAAGTGTCCAAATCTGGACTATATCTTAAGGGGGCAGTATACCTGGAAACCCTGTGTTCTGCATCTTTTTTCACACAATTGGACACAAAATTAATATTATAACTTGTATTTTATTCAAACTTGGTAGGCACATGTAATATAAAATTGGCTTTCATTTACAAACAAATGGGGGAGTCAAAGTCCAAGGTCAAAGGTCATGGTGTAAGGTCACTCGCGACACTGAAAATAAAGGTAATTTTCAAGTTCTATACATTTCTACATCCTTCATCCAAATTTGATGAAAATTGGCACACAGTTCAGAATTTTGTGCTTAACAATCCTATGATGGCTTTTTTGAAAATTTTGTTGTATACTGGGTTTATGACCAGATTTCTAAATTTTTAGTAAATTTTGGGGCCAAAAATTAGAAATCGGGTCATAACCAGCCTTACCCCATTCCTGCTGGAGTCAGTCTGCATCAGCCTCAGAATACTACTCTTGTTTGTACGATAAAGATAGAGCCTTTTGTTATATTATGATACACATGTGGAGTGAATTGCCTGTTGTTATCATCTGTTCAAAATTCCAAGAAAAACTTTCTTGAAATGGAAAGAGTTCCATATGTAACCCTTTTAACATTCTACAGGAAACACATTCTCTTAATTTAAGGTCTAACACTTAACAAAAACCCTAAGGCCAAAAACAAAAATGAATTATGTAGAACTTCAAAGGGGAGGGGGCACATATGGAACCCTTGCCCTAGAAAAAAATGTGTGTGTTCTTCTGCTGTTCATTTTTGTTCTTCTGTTTTGTTAAAGAGACATGAGATTTCCAGAAAGTTTTTGTCGAACCCCGGTTTTTTGCATATTTGGAATGCTTAGCAATGTATTAGATCACACCTGAAGTGAATAAGCCAAATACGCTGTCTTAATTTATGTAATAAGATGCTTGATTATTTAGTATTTTCTGTCGTGAAAACCTGGTTTTCTATCGGGACGATTACGATAGCAGGCAAGTTCAAAACAAGATTTGCGGTTTTCTTTTGTACTTGTTTGTTCAATAAATCTTCGAAACATTCTCGGTAGGTGGTCTACAACCGATCCCGTGAAATTTGAGAGAAATTTGTATCCTCAAAAAAATCTCTGTCACTTTAAGCACTACAATCTAGATGCTGCACTGTTATTAAAATGCTTAGCATGTGTGTGTGCATGTGAGAGTGTGTGTGTGTCTGTGTGTGTGTGTGCATGTCTGTGTGTCTGTGCATGTGGATATTACTTACCTTGTGGGAACACTTGTGTCTTTTGGGGACATTTTTCATTGTGGGGGCATTTAAAATAAAGCATAATACTATAATAATGCACTTTATTCTGTTAAAGAAAGTCTGTCACCCAAACACAGTTTAATAGTTGTCTAAAAAAGTGGTTCATTTTAACAGTTAGGCAAAAAAAATTATAACACACTATATTTTTTCTATAAAAAAATACAGGTGGTAAATGAAGATCAGCTATGTAAGAGGTGCCATACTGTTCATTCGCTTCCATATCAGAAGCAATGTTTATATTAAATCCTTTCACGAACAAGTAACCAATGTAGAGACTTGAGAATAGGTTGTGATTTTTTTCCAAGTCTTTGTTCTATAAAGTTTGCTGAATTTATCAAGGTCAATAACGATTCAGGGTCACAAAATGACCACACCGCTTATTTCATAATCCCCAGCCAAACTTATTCATTATAGACAACAATTTTATGTAGTAAAGGAGGTTGATAATGATGGCATCACAACATGATCATACATACATTTAATATCACCCCCTGCACAAAAGGCTTTTCCAACTCCTTTGATAATCACCATTGTTGTTCCTGAATCAGATTTCCACTCCTACAAAGAAATTGCATTTGATCAAGATTCAGTTGATACAATTAAGGTTTAAACACATACTTGTAGAATGCACACACACATGTGCACGAGCACATTCCATACAGCATTTGTGATATCAGTCTATATACCTATGTACGTATACTTACTAGTCATCTAACTATAATAACTCTAAAATAAGTTTCATCTATGAAAAATTTTTAAAGAAGCTGATTTCAACTGATTTTGGTAGGTATGGGTGTCAACATTTACCCCAAAAAAGTGAGTTATGGTAGGGGGTGGGGAAATTGGTTTTTCGGGAGTCAAATGTCAATAACAGGGAACAGGGGTCAAATTTTGAAATTGATCCAATCATGTTGAAAAGTATACCAAGTTAATAGTTTAATCATAAGGATTCTAAAAAGGTATAGTTTGTACCATCTGCGGCCGAAAGTTTTGGAGTTAAAGGCTAAAACAGCAAAAATCAATAAAAAGGGTAATTTTCAGTTATACAGGGGTCAAATTTTAAAATTACTCCGATTTGGATAAAAAATGGTGCCAATTATCGATGGAGCTCATAGGATTAAAATCAGGAAGCGCACCAAAGGTCAACATCCATTGCATTCAATGGGGCTTGACCTTGTTTCCCCCTACTTCAGTAACTCACTTTTTGGTAAATGCACCTTTACCTACCAAAATCAGTTGAAATCAGCTTCTTTAAAAAATTTCACAGATTTGCTAAAAATATGTTTAATTTTGAGTTACTACAAGTGCATTTTTGTATTCAAAAACCTCTTGGACAGGCCTCTCTGCCACATAATACAAATTTTGGTGCACCCAAGCCTATCAGTATCGAGGCGGTATCGATCCGCCCAAGACTTAATGTCACCGGAAAATCCAACAGTTCCTTGCTCATTTTTGTAACCTTCCCCAACACAGCTGGCTCCCTTACAGGGAAGCATAGGCGTAAATCCCTGGTGGGGGGGGGGGGGTAAATATCCCCCCCATATTTTGATGAGGGGGAATGGTCAATGCGATCATCCCCCCATGTTGATGCCTCTTCATGTGTTTTTGACCAAAAATAACCTCATATTTTACCATAATAGTTTAAAAATTGGTAAATTTCTGTGCGCTTTGGCGTGCATTTTGTTCTAATTACAATTATACATTTAAAGGATTTCAGCTTCTAAATGGTAAAATTTTTAAGCGTGCACATGTGCTAGTAATTGATCTTTTCAGCAAGCCCTGTTTCATTCATAAATTTTCATCAACCCCATCCCCCAATGTCAAAAAGAAATTTACACCACTGCAGCGAAGGGCCTGGTGAGGGCACAGTTGGATGACTCGCAAGTATACGCATATAGGTATAGACTGATATTACACATTTGGTGAGTACAGTCTATCTCATGTGCTATCTAAATTATGAGTCATCTAACTATAGTCATCTGGGACAGAATAAGGCGACCAATTGCGCATCTGACGTAATTTGACAGTGCAAAACAAATATCGACCGTGAAGAATAATCTGTGAACACTTAAAGCTTATTAAAACAGAATTGATGTGTCTGTGAGTGAAAATCCTGACACAAATAGGTAATTTGTTGACACGTCCGCGCCGCACTGATTGACAACAAACCTTGACATAATCGCAGTTGGTTGGCTAATTCTGTCCTTGACAATTACAGTGCAGACTGCCATATGCAGACTGCCACACTGGTATAGGTTGAGGCAGTGCCACCCCCCCCCCCACGGGTTGAGGAAGTGGAGTCGGCTGTCTCAGGAGTGTGATTTAGTGTATAAGCCTTAGCCAAGTTGCATATTCATATGATAAAATTATAGAACTGCCATTGCTCACCTTATGAGCATAAATCCTCACACAGCAGCATTGCCGAGTGTGAGGTAAATTCAGCCACCACCAATCCCACCATTTAGCGTTGATAAAACCGGACTGAAAACTTTGGTTTCACTAACTAACATTCCTAAACTTATGAGCATAATTTTATTTTGCTCAGCATCTACCCTCGTATTATGACTGTTCGGGCTGACAGGATGGTTTGGCCATGTCTTGTTGAGTTAGAAAGGACGTCTTAACTGCCACTTCCATGAATTCATTAATATTCATGCCCAGGACCGTACGCAGGATTTATTTTGGGGGTATGGGACTTCGATTTTTTTTGGTAAAAGTGGACCGAACCCCATAAAATGGTCCTTTTTGAACATTTTATCACCAAAAAGTGGACTTTGTCAATTTTTTCTAAATTTTTGACTTTTTTATCAAAAAACTCAGCAAAAAGTGGACCTTTTGCCCTTTTGTGGAATTTGGGGGGGGGGGTGCGACCGCACCCCCCTGCGTACGGGCCTGATCATGCCCAAGTGAAAAAGCCCAAGAAGTTGCCTGACATTTCATAAAGTACATTATTATCCAGTGAAGAGGCTTTCACTTTTTTGCGACATTAGATATGAGATATCAAAATAATGCCTATGGGGGGGGGGGGATTTCAAGGCTTAACACTTAAAAATTTTGCAATTTAAAATTGGGAAAAACAGGAAAGTAAATCGACCTCACTGAATCATGGCAGACCAAGGAAAATTGTCTTTTAAAAATGTAGTTTTAACATAGTATGATGGGAATTCAAGATTGAACTCACCTGAAGTTTTGCATAAATCTTGCTTAACATAGAAATAGTAAAGGCATTGAGTACTTTTGGTCTATTAAGAATGATAATTCCAGTGTTGTTTTTCTTCTCAAGAATAACCTCATCTTCTGTACTAGATGATGATGACATTGACCGTAAATGTTGAAGGAGAAGTCTAGTGCGCCGAATAGGAGCAGCTCTGAAAAAAAAATAACACGTCAAATTTGGATGAATCATGTTGAAATTCACTGAAAATGTTTGAATTCTGAAGGGCTAGCCTCTTTAAAGGCTGAATCAGAGATTTTGAGAAATAATTTTTTTCCGTATTAATTAAAAATAGTCATCTAGAACTAAAGATAGTCACCTAAATGCTCAATTCCAAAATTTGAGATGAATCGGACTTTTCGTTTTGATGCAGTAAACTTTTTTGTCTAGTATAACAGTGCCATAGGATACTGTGTATAATATAATTTCCAGATCCGGAAATTTATTACTAAGATGTGATTTTCTACATGAAGGACTTCGATTTGAGCTTATAGCTATTTCACACAGTGATTAGTATATGGACAAGCATTATGTATATGCAAAAAACATGATTTGTTTGAAAATTGAGGGCGCCCTTGTCGGAAAATCTCTGAGTCAGCCTTTAATGTCAAAAATGTCAAATTTCAAAGATATACTATTTTATTATTTTTATGCACCAACATCTCCATCTGGTGAAGTAAGAATGCAGAAATATCAATTTGCAAGAACAAGCTACCCAATAATAATAACATGACTAAAGTTAAACTTTTGATACAAAAAATTATTACATTTTACTAACATTTGTTTAATTTGTATTTAACAAAATTATGGACAGTGCCCCCCCCCAATAGGTTATCCAGTTATGTGGTCAAAGTGAAGAGCAATAGAATGACACTATATGACCCTGAATGACCTTTGACCTCCTCATCTGTTGCCCCATATAAAACATCTTATCTCAATGTATTAATAAGCATATACCAAGTATCATATGAACTTGATCCATCACTGCACTAAAAAGCATTGGACAACATTTTAACCAAAAGTGTATACCACATGCACAAGATATAATGAACCCCGAATGCCCCTTTGGCCTCCTTGCCCATTACCCCACATAAAACCACTCATCTCAATGTGCAAGTATATGTACCAAGTACATGACACACACACACAGACAGACACACACAGACAGACACACACACACTGGCGTGCACACATACTGGCGTGCGCGCATACACACACACACACACACACACACACACACATACCGACAACAGCTACATTGTGGGGGTATTCGTGGTTGTGCATTGTGGGGGTAGAAAAAAAACGTGTAACGATGCATTGCGGGAGTGTGACTATAAGTATAATAAGGCATATGATGGGAGTATGGGTCATTGCAATAGTGTGTGTGTCTCTGGGGGTGGTAGGGGCACTTAACACACAACACACAAAAACAAACACAATCATTGAGGGAGTATTTTTTAATTTTTTTTACACTCACAATATCATTTTAGACTGTTTTAAAGCACTTCATAGTGGGGGGTACCCCCACTATGCAAATTACGCCCACAATGTAGCATTATACTTGCAAATACGCCCACAATGTATGCCTGGAACGTTCACACATACACACACACCACACACACACACATGAATCATGCTGCCATAAGGTCTTTCCAATTTTATTGGATGACCTGAAAATGGTTGTCATATTACCGGGCATATTGCAAAGAATTCAATAGCTTGGAAGACATCTCATGATGTTCGGTGACATGATGTAAACCACATATTTCTAGGGCCCGTATTGCAGCACATCATTTTATGTGTCTTTTATGTGTGAACAGCCCCATCATCACCAGAGGGCATTAATTTATGACATGTGACCTGCTTGCCGCCCACAAAAGTAATCATCGTGTGCTTGATCAATGTACACTGACATATTAAAGGAGGTGTGCATGTTTCCAAAAAGTTTATATTTTGTATGGCTTCATCCTTAAGTAAGACTGCCACGGAAATTAGCCTAGCACGAAATTCTGCTGCTTTAAGAGGATCAAGGTTACACGTATTTACAGCTTATCCGAAAAGAGTTTTACTCTAGGGTCTAACTCATGAATCAGCCCTTGTTTATTATTGAAATTGACAAATAAGAATATAAGAATTGCCTTTCAAGGCATTTCTGTAGCCAAAGACAAGGATAAGAAATCTATTGGGTCTTATTGTATGAAACACTACATAGACACAATACATGGATGCGCCAAAATCTCTCGCGACAACTTAATTTCTGAGCAATGTTGTACATTTAATTTCAGTTATCCCAAGATTGCTCTGTTTTAATTGAAACATTTGAACAAAAATTGCTCATAATTAATAACAAGGAGATTGTAGCATTACTTCGGAAGGTAGGATAGGCATGCAAAAACCTGGCTTGTCAAAAAATTGATGATCCCTTTTTGGCCCAAATTTCTGATGGCCCTTTAGTGAGATTTCTATTTATATTTTTATTATATATAACATTTGGCATTACCCAGAAGAATACAATCTTGTTATGAGCAGTTCATTTTTCAAGGGACGACCGTCAGAACTGTTACAGAAGATTATTGGAAGATCCAATTTTAGATCCAGGAGGAAAACCCCACCACCTGTCCCCCTCCACAACATCCCACCTTCCCGTCTTCCCAACAGCCTTCCCACGCTTTCCTGTCTTCCACATCCCCCTCCCTCCACAACATCCCAACCTTCCTCAACCATACCACCTACCCCACTCTCCCCACATACCACCTTCTCCCATCGCCCACATCGGTCCCACTGTCCCCTCCAAACCCCCACCTGCCACCGTCCACAGCACTCCACCTTTCCCCCCTCCCCAACAACCACCTGTCCCCCTCCCCACCACAATCAGACCACCGTCCCGGCCCCCTCCACAACACCCCCCTGTCCCCCCTCCATACACATCCCACCTTCCCGTCTTCCACTCCCACCTCCTGTCTTCCAACATCCCACTCCCCTCTCACAACATCCCACCTTCCCAACATACCACCTACCCCTCTCCCAAATACCACTTCTCTCCCATCGCCCAACATCCACCTGTCCCCCCCCCCCAACACCCCACCTGCCCACCCCTTCCTGCCACCAGTCCACAGCCACTCCACCTGTTCCCCCCTCCACAACACAAGTACCACTGTCCCCCTCCCCACACACAACCTGTCCCCGTCCCCATCCCAACAACCCACCTGTCCCCCTCCACAATATCCCACCTTCACTCTTCCAACATCCCACATTCCCTCTCACAACCATCCCACTTCCCCTTAACCAACATACCACCGACCCCCCTCCCCAATATGACTAGGTTCCAAACATCCCACCTTCCCCACTCTCCAATATCCACCTTCAACTTTCCCAAAACCCCACCCCCCCCACACATTCCACCTCCCCTCTCACAAAGCCCACCTTCCCTCCCCAACATCCCACCTTTCCCGTTCCCAACACCCACGTGTCCCCTCCCCAACACCCCACCTGTCCCCCTCGCCAACATCCCACCTGTCCCCCTCCACACATCCCCCCCCACCTTCCCCCTCTCCCAACATCCTACCTTCTCCACTCTCCCAAAATCACACATTCCCCCCAATCCCACCCTTTCCCAACATCCTACCTTCCCCCTCTCCCAACATCCCACCTTCCCCCTCCCCAACACCCCATCATCCCTCCCAACATCCCACCTGTGAGGTGGGTTGGGAGGGGGAACATGTGGGTGTGGGGTGTGGGTGTTGGAGAGGGTGGGGTGTGGAGCGGGGGAAGGTTGGAGTGTTGGGGAGGGGCAGCTGGAGTGTTGGGAGAGGGGAAAGGTGGGATGTTGGGAGATGGGCGACAGGTGGGATGTTGGGAGAGGGAGACAGGTGGGGTGTTGGGGAGGGGAAAGGCGGGGTGTTGGGAGGGAAAAGGTGGGGTTGTTGGGGAAGGGGAACAAGAGGGGTGTTGGGGAGAAGGAGAGGTGGGGGTTGGGAGGGGGAACGTGGTGTGTTGGAGAGGGTGGGGTTTGGAGAGGGGACGGTGGGTGTTGGGGAGGGGCAGCTGGAGTGTAGGAGAGGGGGAAGGTGGGATGTGGGAGAGAGGAAAGGTGGAGTTGGGAGAGAGGAAGGTGGGATGTTGGGAGAGAGGAAAAGGTGAGATGTGTACGAGGGAGTGGGTGTGGAGGGGAAGGTGGGGATGTTGTGGAAGGACAGGTGGGATTGTTTGGAGAGGGACAGGTGGGGTGGATTGTGGGAGAGGGGGCAGGTTGGGTGGTGGGGATGGGGGACTAGGTAGGGGTTGGGAAGGGAAAAGGTGGGATGTTTGGGGAGGGAGGACAGGTGGGGTTTGGGGAGGGGGAGAGGTGGGGTGGAGGGGACATGGGGGGGTTGGAGAGTGTGTGGGGTATTGGAGAGGGGGAAGGGGCATGTTGGGGAAGGGCAGCTGGAGTGTGGGATGAGGGAGAAGGTGGGGTGGATGTGTGGGAGAGGAACGGTGGATGTGGGGATTGAGAGGAAAGGTGCATGTTGGAGAGAGGAAAGGTGGGATGTTGGGGAGAGAGTAAGGGGGGATGTTGGGCGAGAGACAGGAAAGTGGGATGTTGTGGAGGAGGAAAGGTAGGATGTTGTGTGAGGGGAAAATAATGTTGGAGAGGGAAGGTGGGATGGGTGGAGGGAAGGTGGATGTGTGCGGGGACGGGGAATGTGGGGAGGGGGAAATTGGGATGTTGGGGGAAGAGGGGAGTTGGAAGATGGAATGTTTGGAGGAGGGTGGAAGTGGGTGCTTGCGAGAGGGGGAAAAATGGGAGTGGGGAGATGGGGGACATGGGGATGTGGGAAGAGGGGGAACACAAGGTGGGATGTTGGCGGAGGGGGACAAGTGGGGTGTTGGAGAGGGGGAAGGTGGGGTGTTGGAGATGGGGGAAGGTGGGGTGGTGGGGGACCCTGGGGACAGGGTTGGGGGTGTTCTCGCGGCGGACGGGAATATGCTGAGGTGTTGAGGAGGGGGGGGACGGTGGGGAGTGGGATAGGGAAAGGTGTGGGCGATATTGGGAGAGGGGAAAGGTTTATGCAAATTAGCTTATTTTTATGCCCAAAATCTAATCAGGTAGGTAGAGAAACCATCAGCCCACTTCTTCCACCAAGTGACATCAATGTAACCCTTATGGAACTCCAGATAAATCATACCCAAGGTTTTAAAAGGACGGACAGACAGACAGAAGGCCCAGACAGGAAAGTTGATTAGTAGTCTTCGAGAAACAAAGTTCAGGTGAGACCACTTTAAATAAGATTAACATTAGCTAAAGCCTGTGCAACAGCCAATCCAAGCTCATAACTCCCTGACAGATGAAGGGGAGGATTACTGGGGACCAATGGGGGGGCAATAAAAATGTGGTTAGTATAGGGGCTTGTGCCTACCTACAATAGACCCCCGTGGCACTCTAGCTCATCTAAAAAACAATTATGGCCAAATGTTCCAGAGTCAACATTTTTATCACAGACAGACGGACGGACAAAAAATGTAAGGACATGAACGGGCACACATACACACGGATGCCGCTCATCTTAAAGGCCAACTGTTCCGAACTTGTTGGGGGGACAATATTATGCGTCACTTTACCTAGAATGCATGGATAGAATCACATAGCCTGATACTACATAGCCACCAATCATTTTACAAATTTTTTGAATGCTCAAACATTGGAAAAATCACAAAGTTTAAATTGAAATTGTGCACAGTTTCAGAAGTTCCCAGTCATTATTGACATGACAACCAAGGAAGATGTCAAGCAAGGAGCATTTCTTGGGCATTTTCTCACCCCAATTAATTTTGCCAGGAAGATCAATCTTGTTGTAAATCCAAAAGGATTGCAGTATAAAGGTTAGAAGGCACTGGGTGCAGTAGGTAAGTACTCTTATTGATGAGCCATGGCTGATGGCAGCTATTGTATTAACTGTGCAGGTGTGAGTTTGTGAATAATGAAAAACTTCCTGAAACAAATCCAGTTAGTGTCCTGTGGTTACACTTACAAGACAAAAAACACTTATCAACCTGGCCAATGAAACTATCAGCTGGGTGTGAAAGACGGATATTCCACTGTGAATTTTGGAACTAATGAACGAACGTCGGAACGAACTTTACAAAACTCAGAGAATAATCACCGATATGATCGGTATTCTTGAAATAGGGCCGATTATGACCTTATCGGTATGGATCGGTATAGCAATTCTCATTTTTTACCGCTTTTCTATACCGATTCAAATGAATATCAAAGGGTCCAAACTTAAAAATCTTTGAATTAAATGTTCCAAAGTTATGTCCAAACGGTGAAAATAAATCGAAAATGAAACAATCAATGTATTATTATGGACACAAGAGTAGGTATGTTGTTCCTAATTACTATTTCGCCGATTTAGTGGCTTGCCAAAATCAATTACTAACTTTTGGCAGCTTTTGGCTTTCGAAAACGGCGATGATAACGCAAAAAAGCTAACACAGAAAAAAAATAGGAATAGGAATGAACGATTTGAAAATGTTAAATCTGTAATCGGTATAACAGGTATTAGGGTGATCGGTTAGGACACTCTAACAAACTCCAAATCACATGCAATAGGTGTTATTTCTGATCCAGGGGCAATCGACCCCCCTAAAAACATCCTTTTTGGGACTTTTTGAAAATTTATCAACCATAGAAAGTGGACTTTTTTTCTGTTAAAATTTAAAAAAAAAAAAAACTTTTTATCAAAAAAAAAATTCAGCAAAAGTGGGACCTTGTTCCCCTTTTGTGGAAGTTGGGGGGGGGATAGCACCAAGTTGTGGACACCTCAAACCGAACGACAGAATAGAAAATCACAACTTTGTTATAAATTCCGGGTCCAGAATTTTTATATACACGTTATCCTGGCACTGTTATACTTTGCAAAAAAAAGTTTTTAAGCATTGAGATGACAATGACAAATCCGATTATCTCTAACTTGGGAATTAAGCATTTAGCAAGGAGGAATTAAAAATAAGGAGATAGATGACACTTGTGGACCAACAGTGGTCCC
>JAMKCH010027122.1:0-34151 GCA_023653785.1 Ophioderma brevispina
TCCTCTATCTAAGCTTTATGCTTTCCAGAGAGTTGAAGGTGTTTAACATGAAGGTTGGCACCAAAACTAGCTTCTAGCACATTCACAACTGGAGTTATGATTTGAAAATATGACCCCAAAATGTGCAGCTTTTGAAAATCAAGATGGCCGCCATCTGCCACCACTGGGAATTCTCCATCAAAACTTTTCTTGTTCTCTGGGACCTACTTAAGGTATATAAATAGGTGTCATGCTTTAATCATTGAAACCCCACGGAGTCCACAGTCCCCTGACTAATAATCAAATAAGAGACGAAGACAAGGTTGGTTTTGCCAGGAATTTCATTTCTGAAGTAATAATGGGTAAGTCGCAAACCGATATGGAATTGAGATTATGCAAGGAATTCAGAATTGGGTTGTGTCTTTGTTTATAGTTGAGGGGGTCTTTGTTTTTAGTTGAGGGGGGTCGTTGTTTTATAGTTGAGGGGGGTCTTTGTTTTATAGTTCCGGGGGTGGTCTTTGGTTTATAGTTGAGGGGTCTTTGGTTTATAGTTGCAGGGGGGTCTTTGTGTTATAGTGAGGGGGTCTTTGTTTTTATAGTGAGGGGGGGTCTTGGTTTTATCGTTAGGTTGGTCTTTGTTTGTATAGTTAGGGGGGTCTTGTTTTATAAGTGAGGGGTATTTGTTGTCTAGTGAGGGGTATTTGTTTTATTAGTGGGGGGTGGGTCTTTGTTTTATAGTTGAGGGGGTCTTTGTTTTTATAGTGAGGGGGTTTTGGTTTATAGTTGAGGGGGTCTTTGTTACTAGGGCGACGGGGTCTTATTGTTTTACTAGTTGAGGGGGGTCTTTGTTTATAGTTAGGTTGGTCTTTGTTTTATAGTAGGTGGGTATTTGTTTTTTAAGTGGAGGGGGGTCTTGTGTTATAGTTGAGGGGGTCTTTGTTTTTATAGTGAGGGGGTTTTGTTTTATAGTTGAGGGGTCGTTGTTTTATAGTTAGGTTGGTCTTTGTTTTAGCGTTGAGGGGGTCGTTTTATAGTTGAGGGGTATTTTTTTTATTTTTTTTATGTTGTTCTTTGTTTTTTTGGTTGAGGGGTTTTGTTTTATAGTTGAAGGGGTCTTTTTGATAGTTAAGGGGCGGGTTCTGTGTTTTATAAGTCTGGTGGGTCTTTGTTTATAGTTTGCGGGGGTCTTTGTTTTATAGTTGGGGGGTCTTTGTTTTTATACGTTGAGCGGGGTCTTTGTTTTATAGTTAGGGGGTCTTTGTTTTATAGTTGAATAGTTGAGGGGGTCGTTTTATAGTTGAGGGGGTCCTTTGTTGTATAGGTGAGGGGGTCTTGGGCTTGGGGTTCTGGGTCGTTGTTTTATTAGTCACCCGGTTTTGTTCTCATACAATGCTTCCGCCAATTAATTTGTCGATTGTTTTCCTGCAGATGTCAGCTGCATATGTAAAATAATAAGTGCCCACCTTGGGTAAAAAATACGTGTCATGCAAATTGCACAAAATACACAATAATGCCACTTCATCACAATTATGGGTCTGTTCAAACAAAGGTCACTAATTGTTGCCGTATCATTGACACAGAGCTCAATTTACTAAGTCCGTTGGTGGTATGTAAAAAAAAGGCGTCGTGCGAGCAAAATCGTGCCGCGGAGTGCCCATCTCTCTTTCCTTACCATTTGGGCCAGACTTCTCCGTATAATTTTGGAGGGGGGGGGGGGGGGGGGTCGCCACTCCTACACACAGCGAGTCTGTTATTTCCTAGCCCCCTTGGAACCCATTTAAAGCGGCATGAGAACATTTTCCACAACAATATGAAAATGTCTTCAATTTGCTCTCAAATGATAGTCTAGGCCATTAGAAGAACGGAGATATATTTTACACATAAAAATAACACACCCCAAAACAGATAGGGACATTGATATGAGGATAAAGACATCCAGGTAATTTGTAGGCCATCTTTTATGTTTCCATAACTTTAATCAACAAATGTGTATATTACATCAATATTTTGGACTCGTACTCACTGATATTAAAACCACAAAGGTTATAGACCGATCAAACAGTGTGCATAGCGTGGGAACATGCATACGGCGTGCGTGTTATTGTGTTAAACGCCATTTTCGTCGTCTGCTGAATTTAACGTCGCCGGCGACGTTAAATTATAAAATCATTCTGTTTACCCATAAGGAAGCTGATTTGGTCTTAATCATTTCGGGTGAGGGCTTTTATATATAAAAGTCTTACAACCATGCAAAAATATCAATTTTGAAAAATCTTGAGGGCGCACTATTTTTTCAAATGTGCCAGTGTCTCTTTAAACACCTGGGTGGAGAGGAGTAATTAAGGTAAAGCACCTTACTCAAGGGCACAACACGTTGGCCGCAGTGTGACTCGAACCCACGACCTTTGGAGTGCGGGGCGAGCGCTAGCGCTCAATCCACTGGACCACACGTGGCCTCTACACGTGCCCTTTACTTTACTGGGTATGTAAGGAATGGTAGTTATTCGAAAAATCGATAAACCCAATATATCAACGATAAACTAGGTTTTTCGCCGATTATCCTGGATTATCGAATGTTGTTCAACAACAACCCCCTAATATCAGTTGAAAAATCTAGTTTATTAACTGAAATTTGATAAACCTATTTTATGGAATTGAAATACTAGGTTATCAAATCGAAAAACTAGTTTTATCAAATTTGATAATCCAGGTTTATTAAAAACTCCAAATATCGATTGATAAACCAAGATTTTCGAATGATAGTGTGGGTTTTTCATAAACCTAGTTTTTTTCGATTTGATAAACCAAGTTTTTCAATTCAATAAAGTAGGTTTATCAAATTCGATAAACTGTGTTAATCAAATTCGATAAACTGTGTTAATCAAATTCGATAAACTAGCTTTATCAAATTCGATTCATTATCTTGGTTTATGAAATCCATTATATTGATTTTCTAGGTTATCAAACCCTGTATTTAATTCGACAAAACCCAGTTTATCGACCGATAAACCTGTTTCGCCGATTAATCCAGTTTATCGAATTGGATAAACCTAGTTTTCGATTTTGATTATCCTGGTTTATAGAATTTGATAAACTATTTTTTTCGATTTGGTTATCTAGGCTGATTTATCAAAATCCTGATATGAACCGATTTTGTGTTGTTGGATAAACCGTTTTCGATTTTTTGAAAAAAAACGAGATTTTTGTGACAACTATCAGGTCCAAATGCTTATGTTATATGTGGTTGTTGTGTGTGTGTGTGGGGGGGGGGCGAAACCCGAGAGGTTTGCCTTGAACAAGTTTTTTAATTCTTTAGCTTACATTAACCCGGAGTAATACGGTTTTTTCAAGTCTGGAACAGATATCAGCGGTATTACAAAAATGTTAGGAGTATGTGTTCTCAGACAATAATGCAAACTATCGGGTATATTTCATAGGGGATACGATGTCCATAATCCCGGCCATCTTTGACAAGGATTTTTGTGTGGTGTAATTTGGAATTGGTTCAAAAGTTATGACAAGTTTGCGAAGCCTTCTGCATCGGGTTGGTCCGATTCATACATTGAAGAACAATCAAACCAGAACAAAAACTTGGCGACACCACAATACTATTCGTCCATCCCCTGCTTAAGATCGCTTGTTCACGAAATATGGGAAAATATCTACGTTCTGGGCCCATATCCATGAAAACCGAATTCTTGAATCTTATTGTAAAATGTCGTATCTTAGAAGAAAATGCATGTACTTTAATCTGACGAAAACAATCTTGTCAAAGTCTGGCATGTTATTTCAAATACACGTATCCATGTCCAAATCCAACACATATCAATTTCTGTTGTCATTAGAAAAGTCTGAACTCACGTCTCAGTAAGGACAGGATAAGAATTAATAAGTTAATTCTATCATCAAATATTCAATTTTAACACCATACGTAAAAAGCTGATAAAAAACAAGGAAAAACGTATATATACCGTCTGCATTAGCAAATATCCTAATGGTCATTTTGTGTGATAAATAGTCACAACCTAAGGTGTGAATTGTGCATTCACTATAAATGAAAAGAGTTGATCTCTGCCGGGTGCATCTCAAAGCTTACAAACCATTTCGCTGATACAACTTGATTTCTGCAGTATGACGTGACCTATGTGTCTCATGCTGCTCAAAATGGATCTTCATCCAAATCTCCTAGCAATGAAGTCAAGGAAAAATCTATCGGAACATGGCCCTGCTGGCTCAGTGTTGGAGACTGGAGGAGAATCATTGTCAAGGATGGCGAAGTCGCAGTCGAATGCACTGGTTCTGTAGATACGGTGAGGTTTGTAGTGGGTCGTTCGCCTAATCATCAAATTTTGTTGGCATTGATATTGTTGAGTGCTCTGGAAGCTTCGAACTGGGTGGCTTTCACCTTCCAGTTTAAAATGTTGCGAAAAATCAATGTTTTAAACTTATTCTTCGGACTACAATAAATAAAAATAAGGACCTTTGATCTCAGCAACAAAATGACGAGATACAATGTTGCACATATGACTCAAGTTTGGTGGAAATCCATAAAGGTAGGCGGATATTATAACAGCAAAGGTAAACCCTTCACAACCAGGTATATTAGCCTCCATTTATGTTATTTCCCATTTTATTTGAGAAACGATTTGGACGGGGAAAATACTTTGTTATTGTGGAAAATTTGCTTATCTGTGCTATCACATGTTGTTTACAACTAGAGAGGGTGAATGGGGAATTCCCCAAGATGTAAATTTAGAACCGAGTCAATTGTTATGCCAACAATCCTCCCGCCCACCCCTCCCCTCACCCCACACGTCTCCAGTTGCCCCTCATACCAGTGGAGGGGAGAGATCAAAACAGATGGCCAAAATTAGGGGGTTTCGCCGTGATGTTATTAATGTAAGGTTATGCAATACAGATGATGATTGTCATTAGGGAAAATCAAATGGTCAGGGCAAGATACGTTTATGCATGATGCGTGGTAACATCTATTTTAGAATTGGGAAATTTACTGTGACATCCTTATATAAGGAGAGATGTGAGACAACATGACTTTGCACCAGTAGTAACCCAGGAGCTCAGTATATACACAGGTCCTGACCTGCAATAATGTCGATTTGTCATAACATAGTTCCACGGGTATCAACTTTCAAAGTATTAGATCTGATATCTAATATACGTGACTAAGGTGAATTGATTTAAAAATATAAAATTAAATTTTACTTTGTTTTTTAGGTTTTTCTTTTCCTGTTTTTCCTGGAATTCCGGTTTTTTAATTATTTTAAACAAATTCATATGCAAACCATGACAATGAAAACGATAGAGTAGAGAGAGAATGAAAAATATTCCCAAAGTATATTCGAGTCATCTGCATTCCATACGTTGCCTGGAGTCAGGAAAAAGTTTCAGTGAACTTTCTTAGAGACTTACAGGAAGAAACAAAGCAAACCCATGTGAAACATTAAGTGCGCAGACATAAATAATGAAACAGCATATGGGCGAGGGGAAAGTTTCTGTCCCGACCTGTTTATTGCCGACACCGTAAGGAGGGAAGTATGTTTGGAAGTATGTTGTATAAGGTGACTTGTGTATAAAAGTATAGGAAAATACAATTGTGATTTCCTAATCCCCCAGCATCAAGTAGAAAGCCTATAAGATTGATTTTCTGAAATGACACTAGAGGCCGTAAGCAAACCAGATGTAAAATATAAGAAAAATGTCACTCTCTGTGAGAGTTCGTCAATGATCGATATCGTTAATATCTGATAGAGGAGTACAATACGTAGAATACTGGTTAGTAAAATAGTACAGAAAATATTCCATATCAAAAGTCGTTTTGACCAGACACCTTGCCTAGTTTGTAAACGGCCGCTGACGTATAAATGTTACAGGGTTACATTAAAACAACGCAGATGTGCAAGTGAACATCAAAATTTCATCTTTTTTTCTCTTTGAGCCCTTCTAGAGATGAGCATTTTTTCGCTGAGTGTCTCTGAAGAATTGCTAATTGTGATGTCAAATTATTGTAAAATGGACCTTCTCGCATGGGCAAAACGGAAGAAGATAACCAATACTCATGTTAAAACTAAAACCACAAAATGTTTCTAAAACACAGTCGTAGACACTTCAAATAAACAGTTCGCTTCCGCATGGGTTGTTACATTTGTCGATATCCAGTGTTTAAGTTATCAAAATAACCAAATATCGGACACAGGTTTCACAGTCGGCGTATCCAAATCCAAAAATTGTCCAGCAATCATGGCGGCGATTGAAAATGGTTTACATTCCGATGGCAAGGACAAACTCCATATACATACCGATAGATATCATTTGCAAGTAAACAGTCAATAGCAGACGTTACTTGTTAGAGAAGCTACCGTAGAAAAGTTACTTTCGCTTGATTGATTTTGGCCGTTATAATATCACTACTAGGTAGCATGCAGTACCTCTACCCACAACAACAAATAGGGATCATTGACCGACGATTGTTTCGCGGTCGGTCTGTGACGAAGAAACGGTACATGTTGCAGCTGATGTCTGGCATGGATTTGGTGCCACTGATGATGTCGCGTTCCGTCGTACGTGATCTGACCCAGTGCTTGCATTGTTTGCTTTTTCCAGATAAACATAAGAAAACTGGGAGAGGAAGTAGGAATTCTATAACAACCTCGAGAGGTTGGGTAACTACTTTCAAGGAGTCAGTTAATGTCTCCAATGTACTAAATGCAAACAAGCGGTACGACGGACACCGATGACTCGATGATTCCGTGCAAACATAGCAGTTACGAGGAAAGTAGCTCACAAGTAATGGACATTTTCAGGATTCTGGCACGAGTTACACCTGGGAATGAATTAAAGAATGATTAAGATTAGCTTCCAAGAATCCACAGTACTTTACCGCTCTGACATTTGTGTAAATGCTTGATTAGGGTGTTTTTTTTAGATATTAATCATTTGTGTTATTTCTTTCACTTCATGACTCATAAAACAACCAGAAGCGACAAAACACGTGCTAATCTAAAATTTTGTACATGGTACGTCTATAACGTACAAAACACAAAAACAACAGGAATCAGTGAAAGGAAAAAAATTACAGGATATCCAAGCACCTAGGACTATTAATCTATTCGCTCTCTTAAGATTATATTCGGTTACAGTTCCAAATATTGTTTCCCAAGTAAGTCTAACATTCATGGATAATTTTTGGGACTATTTGTGTGATTTTGACTTTTAGTTGTGGATTTTAGTTTTTTCTTGATGTTTAATTTGGAATCTTAGTACCTAAACATTAGTGTATTGATTGATGATGGCGGTGTGTTGTGTGATGTGAAAGCTAAATCATAGTCCGGAAGGTATAATCGTCCGGCTCAATAGAAGACAACGGTATAAAGGTGAACCAATGTTGGTGAAGAGTCAACTAAATCGACTGCCCTATTGTTACCATTGTTCACGGAATGTGAGCCCGGCGGACTATATATCCTGCCACAACCGGATCCATCACTGTGTCGGGGTAAACCAGACGCCCACAGATAACTTGTTGCTGAGAGTGCGATAATAATAAGAATAAAGCAAGATTGTTATAGGCCTTTTGCTATTGGCTCTAAGCGCTTTTACAAAACCGGGAGTTCCGTAACCTGACCCATCTGGACGCACTTTTTCTGAACACATTAAAATTCGAAATACTTCACGGAAAAAGCACAGGTGGTCAGAAAAAGTGTTGTCAGCTAGGTAGATTATGGAAAACTCCGGAATACCCTAGTGTACTGGCTGCTAATCCCTTGTCTGAAATCAAGAGTATCAAACTGCTCCAACACGGGAAGTCCGATAAACCTGACCCATATGACACACTTTTTCTGCAACATTATGATCGAAATCTTCGCGCGAATTAAAGCACATTGTTTATCTTTACGGTTTCTGAAAATCTTGAAGTGTATCAGAAAAAGTGTTTGGATATGTGCACGGCAGGGCTGAGGCTACTAGGCACTAATAAAATGTTGCTGATGTGAAAAATAACCTTTATGTGATGCACATACTCCTTGGTCTAAGAGCCAAACAGTTAGTAGGGAAGTTTAACGGGGGCGCAAAGTTTTATCAAAGGAATTTTATTCAGGGGCATGTAGTCAGATCTGCATAGGGACATCGGGTTCGGGATTTCGTAGTATGGCTAAACAACTATATATAACTAGGGCAACACCTTTATGAACGATCACCTGTGAAATTCAGATCTTCCACACATAAACCATACATGCAGTTGAATTGATGGCCCTTTTCTAAATTAATTTAAAAAAAGAAAAATTTTGTTTTTTTGATGAATTAACACCAACGGATTCTTTCTGAAATCATTTTGTGTACAAGTAAGTAATCATGCTGGCCTATGAATACGTATCAAGACCACAATTTTCAGACCAGCGACCTACGTTAAATTACAAACTCGGGAGTCGAGCCCCCCATGTGGTCAACTGTTTGTGTCCTAGGCAAGATACTTAATCTCAATTGCACTGTTGACCTAAGCGAGAATCTGGGGAGCGCTATAGGAAATATTCCCACAATCAAACTGACTGATTGCTTTGTGCGCTTTTGTAAGGCAGGTTTTTGAGCAGCATAAATGGAAGCGCAATGAGTATGACGATTTATGAAGGCGGCCATAATAATAATTGGCCACCCGAGCTGTGAGATCTGTTTACGGGATTTTTAAGCGCTATATAAAAATGGTATTATATTGAAAATACTGAGTGTACTTGACCATAATAAGGGGTCAAGACCAATGACGTGGTCAAGACCAATGACTAATGTAATGTTTTCAAGACCAAGACTTCATCCCAAGAGTTTTCTACAATGAGACAAGTTATTCCCGGGTTAAGTGTGTGTTGCTGGTTTAACATCCACATAGAGGAGCCATATAAATCATAAGTATCTCGGTTCTCTTCAATATTATCATCAATGGCCTCAACAACACATGAAAACGTCACTCAGAGTGTGGCCATATTGTAAATGATAGTGTATAGCCAGAAGCAAAGAAAAGATGAAAGACTTGGTCAGAAATCGTGCCACTGATTTAGGTATGGCTCGCCACTCACCCCTGCTTCATTCAGCAACAAAAAGCCACCACCATAACTGAAACAGTACACTTCGCAAACTTAGACATTAGACAAGGAGGCCTTTAGCAGTGGCCTCAAAAAAGAGCTCACCATGGGGGATGGACCCGTGTCACAACCCAACAGATGTTAACAAGCAATTACAAACATTCAACACCGCCTTCATTGAGCGTTTTAATCATATGCCCCAGCAAAGTACTCGAACGAGAAACAATAATAACTAAGCTTATGACCTGATGAAAATCCGATTGGTAGCGCGTGACGTGTGAAGCGAGAGCTGAAGAGTGGTGAAAACTGATCGCAATTCGACAGAGATTACTGAGAACAAACAACTTATAGGGTAATGCAGAGATAACGAAACTAGCTTCGTTAAGAGGAAAATAATTTTGGAGTGACATGTTGATTTTGGTATTCAATTAAGGTCCAGTATTGAGGCTTCGCACCATCATTTTTACAAGATTGTACACAATATTTAAAAGGGTTACAGACATCATTAACATGAAACTTTAAACATATATAAAATTAATTGTTTACCGGGAGTAGCTTATTGCCATTAAATCAAAATAACAAAATCTTACAGACTCGGGTGTTCAGAATCGTGAGCTAACAAAGGGTTTCCAGTATGGCAAAATAATAATTTCATATATCATTCGTAACAGTTATCTTGCAGATTTATCTTAAAAAATGGGTTTCTGCAAACAAAATGATCCATTAGTTCTGTTGACAATAAAAATCTTCCAACCAAGCGTAATTTAGGATAGTATATTTAATAGTAATAGTTTTGCACCAACAGTGCAAAAATCACACCCAGAACGAGTTCAATATTCACGTTATGTCAAATAATCTAAGTCTAGTGGTTTTACACAATTACACATAAAGTTCTAGTGTAGGAGGTGTCACTCGCCGGGTCACCGCATGTCATCAATACAAGAGGAATGTCAAACCGCTTCATCACGCAAGTTTGTTTAATTCTTCTGGTTGGTTTAATGTATTTTCGATAAAGACGACCATATTAAGAACTCAGTGAAGGCCAACATTTTCTGAAAAGAATATTACTATAAAAGCTCACTTATTATGTTTAGTTTTAACAATTTTAAACAAATCTAGAAACGACGACCTTACAGTATGCACGTGTGAAATTTGGCCCGATATTATGGCCGGGACCAATATGCGTGTTGTCAATCAGGGGCACGGTTTGTTGCAGCTATTAGGAAAACAAATGGGTTGTATATTTATTAAAAAAACAGGAAAAATTGCGCCTAAACCGGTCACGAGAATTTAAACAATATGAATAAAAGAAAAAACATAAAAACAATAAAACAAATAAACAAATTTGTAAATTAAATTTGGAATATGGTTCGGGCTCTCAATGAGTATACTGAAAAGTTTTTTAACGAAGGAAGGTGGACTCATTGATTGACGGGTATTCTTGTCATTGATCAATTTCATAATAACCAAATATGAAAAATAGACATCATTAAGTGGAAACTAATTAGCAATTATACAAAAATGCAAGATTGTGTTGGAGTCCATTGACCAAAGAACCGATCAGCTGACCCCACTTACATAAATACGGATATAGATGACAGTATCTGTACTGCGTGAAAAATTGCAAGATTAGCAGTTAAACATTGCTTATGTTTTTTTTAAAATCGCGAAAACACTGACTTTCAGGGATACAAAATTAAACAAACCAACACAGACAAACAGACAAAAATGAAACAACAAAAAATATTTTTAAAAAAATCAGTCATGACCAGACTCTTGGTCAAGGAAGAAGAAAAATGTTGGATTTGCAGAGAAACAACTGCCCAGAGTCCGATGATGATAGACAAACACTTTTTAATGTTCGTGTATTCTCGTTTGGCAAGATTTAATATGGCTGAAGCCAAATTTATAGTTCAAAAGCGCATTTAACAGGAGTATGATATAGATGTGTCGTATTGGGTTACAATATGGGCCAATTGCTAAAGTGCGAAACATTAATTGAGACAAACAAAATAAATTAAAGCAAATAATACAAGGAATGATGCCGGAAGGTACATTTTCTAGAGTTTGGATATATAAAAGTGTATTCAAATCAAAGTAACTTTAGTTCAGGAATAACCGTGTGATGTCTTTGGGGTTCAGAATGTAGGTTATTTTTCTTTATTTTTCCAAAAAGGGAAGAATATTATGAGGTCCCAAAATCTCAGCATAACCATGATAACCCGAGTCAGTGAGAAGCGATTGGGTTCTGGGACACCAAGCTTTAACTAATTTGAGCTATTCTGTTCATATACAATATCAAGTTTCAATTAATAAGGAAATAACTTGTTTCAAGGCTACTTCAATTTGTTTTGAAATTATCCACGAGAGCGTTCACTATCTTGAAAGAAGGCGTGAAAAAGAAAAAATAGAAAGGGGACCGTGCAAACGTTAAAACAAATTGTCTTTTTGTTATGGAAATAGTCAGTGGGAACCAATCAGGAAATTATCAACTCTTTAACTAATTTTGGTATCAAAATTGTGATAGATTGATTTCCAACTTGTGTCACAAGTTTTGCAAATAATGTTGGCTCCTTAATGACTAATCTGTTTTTGGAAGGTAATTTCACCGTGAGAGTGGAGTGAAGTCATTTTTTACTCTATAGGAAAATAAATCTCATATAACACAGGCCCATATTATTTTAATAGTAAATTTACTAATATGAAAATAATTTACTTTATCGAATTCAAAAAAACCGATTTTTTTTCGACTTCATATAATCACTGTATGTATTTTTAGAGAAGAGGTGAAATTTATTCATCTTGAGAATAGTAAAGCACATTATTACATTGCAATACGCAAAATAACCTGTTAATTGTACTTTGACTTGTTTGGTTATTTTAACGTATACCTCTAATGTCCCTAGAGGAAAATGATTACCAACCTGACGATAACCACAAAAAAGGGAGGGGTTGGTGCGCGTTTTATTTTTCTTGTTAGATCTAGGAGAAATTTCACCATCAAACAAGGCAGGGTCCGCTCCGGGATTTTTGTGAAGTGCAAAAAAAAAAGGCCAAAAAAAAAACACCAAACAAAGTTAGGCGATATAGGAATCCCCCAAACTCGCTTTTTCCTTTAAAGTGCTATAATAAGGCCCTTTACCATTTTAATGCATAACGAGAAATTAGTCATAGCGAAAAGACATTTTAACTAAAGGAGGGTTACCTGATCGACAACCTGCTCTTTAGGTTGCTCCATCAAAATTAAGATTTGGTTTAGGAAAAAAATTCATGGAAATGTCCCAGGAAATAGTTCCCTTTCACGATGACATGCGGTTTCCTTGAGCAGCAATTAATTGCATATTACTATTACGAATAGAGCAATTAACTGAAAAAATATAATTAACCCATGTGAGGGAGGAAGAAAACTCATATATATGAAATAACTAATTAACCCATGTGTAGTGTTGCCACCTTTAGCCAATAATTATGATTTAGGCGTTTTTTTTTTAAAGGCCCACTCTACAAATTGCAGTTGTAATTACAAGAAAAATAATGCAAAAGATTAAAATGAGGGGTTTGATAACATAGCCAAATATGGTAATTTTATCCAAATCCTGTCTATTATGACTTAATTGAAAAGTTGAGCTCTTAATCGAGTTTTAACTAAAGAATATCAGCATTATTATACCCTAATAATATTCAAAATTAACAGGTACAATTGACAGGGGGGTATACCTGACAACACATACCTATCACTGATGTATATAACTTTACAGAATGAATGCGTATAAATATGGAACCTTTTTTTCAAAACTGAAGGAAAAGTTTACAACGATTTATTAAAATAAAAGAGAAAAAAAGATGGGCATTTTTGAATAACGGCCATATTCGAAGTCAAAAATTATTTTTCATAGGTCATAGTGTTATTGTAAATTCCATGTAAGGTGGTTAAAATAGCAACGTATAAATTACTGGAAAATGACAAAGGTTATAGAGGGTATAAATGATACTCTTTTGTGTGGGTATTATTACCTAACTACGTTATTTCAGTTTTATGAAGTCCATATTGTAACTTTTATTATGTTACGCATAGTAATGAAGCGCGAAGATTGTTTAAAAACCAGATGACGTAATTTAAAGGGTAAAAATGGTTTAAAAAAGAACATTTTTAAAAAGCACGATGTATCACAAAAATTGTTTACATGTAACGCAAAATGCAAGTGATAGCGGTGGGCTATCTAGATTACATTTCCTAACATGTATTTTCAACTAACAACATAAGACATTGTTTTCCAAAACGCAATGTATGCATGGGCTTTTGTTTGGTTTTTATGAAAACGGGTTAAATTTTCCCTGGGCTATTTTAATGTATCGAGTTCATTTCGCTCATGGTATTTGCAATATGAAAGATTTCATTACTTAACAAGTGAGAATAGATCGCCAAAAGTAAAATGTAATGATTGTGTGTGTAACTTGTTTGGTTGGCTGCTGCTGTGTTGGTGGTTTTGTTGTTTATTTTTACTTTAATGAAATTAATTGAGAACAAATTTAAAAAAGTTGTAAAATTATGTCCATGTCATATCTGTGCGGGATCTTGACTTGGAAGAAAGAAAACAAGGAACGATTACATTACATCAGGTTGTTTTAAAGGAAACATTTCCAAGACAAGGTGTTATACGGATTTAATCGTAGTGGACTTGATTATTTTAAAGCGCATGCGTTATTCCAGCACTTCCCGGTCTCATTGGGCATAGAATCCGTGACAAAAAAGCTTATTCCGACAACCTTGAGTTGACCCGATCTTGCGGTTTGTGTTATGGCAATACTGTTCCCACGTCCATAGGACCGTTGGTGATGTTAATTTATGTTAAACATCCCAAAATTGCGAATTTCTTACAGAAAACGGACAAATTGCACGTCGTAAGATTAGGGTACATGTGATTACTAAGGCGCGGTTAAGAGATTAATTACTTTTTTGGTTTAAGAGGGGACGTGGTTGTGCATCACGAAGCCACTTTAAGACCCGTTTTTCATACCTATATTAATATGCCAAGCTTAAATTCGGGGGCTTTAAAGTCGGCGAAATTAACACATCTTGAAGCAAGGGAAGATTTTCCCATGTAAATGTATGTGGAAATAAACATATTTCTGCAGCCAAATGATGACAAATCAAGACCAAAGGACGGTTTTTTTATCAGAAAATTGTACATTAAATCGATTTATAAAAGAATGGCCCTGGGTTAAAGAACTATAAGTGATTTGAAAAAATATTTAAATTGCAGGAGAGATTCAAGATGAAGGCAATTAAGTATGTAGAATGTCATAAAGTTACCTTTTACAGCTTAGAATTGACAGGAAAAGGAAGAAACGGCAGGCAGTGTTCCAAGATACGAGTCTCCATTCAATTACGGGTTGTAGTAAGTGGTACCGAACGGACAGTTAATGATAAACTCTCCGATTCTGTTCTTATAAGGTGCTTCTCGCGTTCTATCATTTTCAGGGATGTTAGGGCTACCTTGTACTGTACATACATGTAAAAATCTGATTTTGATGATTTTTCGATTTGTGAGTTAGCAATAACTGATAGTGTCTGTAAAGCTTTGTATTAGTGAAAATTTCGACAATTTGGACAAGTTGTAGTAGGTGACTTAACTTAGCCTTACTTTTCGCTAATTTCCCTGGCTATAACTTGTTTTTTTTTTTTCTGTTTTATTAAAATGAATGTTAACTTGATATGACAAGATTACAATGATCGAAATATTACAGAAAATTTCCTTGTTGAACAAATTTGCGATATAATTTTCTCCGCTCTAGCTACTATAATACCTAAACATGTAGCATTTACTTATACCCGTATGGCACGAATGACAAGCGTATTTTAATTTGTAGGTAACAATATGTATTATAAATAAAACATCATCAAAACATATAAAGCCTTTATAGTGTTTTATATTTTACCAAACATTGACGAACCACTACAAATAATTAAAAAGAAAGACGAATAATAATAGAAAGGGAAATGTTAAAGGAAACAAGTAATGCAGGGTGTTGGTTGGAAATTGATGGCACTTGAAATCTATTGTATTGCAATGGGTAGATTATCTTCTAAGGATAAGATAATGTTCAAACCCGGACTTTCGTGCTAATTTTTTTTACCAAATTACAAGATGTGGGAGACGAAAGGACGCGCGGTTCACACTTCTGTATACAGTGAGAATGAAATAATTTTATGCCAAAACTACATTAGTTTAAGTGTCGTGCAAAATTGTAATTCAACAGAGAAGAAGGATTTTTTAAAATTCTACAAAAAAAAAAGAAATTTGTTGATATATGTAATATAGGTCCACCATACGCACGATGATATATGCTCACTTATAACAATGTGTGCAGTATGCCGGCAGACAATGCAGAGAATAAGAGTGTGCGGTACTGATGAAAAGCGTCTCATGGCGTCTTGTAAAATTCATTCATATTTATCTATTTCTGTGCAGAATAACCAATTTGGTGGTGGCCATAAAAAACAGATGTACAAATGTACTAATTGTCAAAATTGCTAAATGGTAAATTAAAGCAGTAAAAGGTTGAAAAATTAAGTCATGTTTATAAATATGAAAAAATTTCAGGAATAAAAAATAAAATGTCATGTGTATGGTGATAATCTATATATTAGTACTAATTATCAAAAGGTCTCAAAATGTCCTCTACCAAATGCAAAACCCCGCATAGTGATGTGATATTTACTTCTCGAGTTATAAGTTTTAGAAAGCATCATTCAGAACAAGAATTTATGCAAATTTTATGCAAATTGTGCTATTGTTTAAAAACTACAAGTGTAATTTTTTTGCTAAAAATAAATTTGGTGAAGCTTTGGACTCTCTGACTGATTTCTATCAAAAAACGCCAACATGTACCACTTTTTTACGTTCAGTGTATCGACATTTCATCGCAGCCCCTATTACAGTGTTTACGCTGTTGGAAAAGTAAAGGTCAGAAACTTTAGCATAGTTTACATCCAATGTTCAAGATCCTGCAGGTACTGTCCATTTTCCCTATATTCACTGTGCACACAGTGGCATCAATAGGCCTAGACCTGTCATCGACTCTGTGACTTACGCATCGCGACATGAGAAACAAGTGCTCAAGGATTTTCTTGGTCAGAAGCTCTAATGAAGAACATATTATCATCAATACCATATGTGAATTGTATTATGATAGAAACATTCAGAAAAATCCGGAAAAAATGTTTAATTTATAAAGGGTTTTTGGTAGGGTATTAATGCTAAACTCTATTGCAAAAATCACCGTGATTGCTGGGCGATTCAAGAGGGCGGCCATGGAAAAACGTTTAGACCTATACACTTCCGTAGAAGCGACAACAAGATAATCTTATTTTCTATAAGTAATTAAGACGATGGGCCCCGGCGACCACCCGAAGCTGCTGAAAAAGATCCGAAACGACCAAGACAACAAGGATTCCAACATGTGTAAAAACAGGCCTACTCGCCAATGTTCATGCACACAGGGTTGGGTAATCGCTCATCCATAGCATGTCATTGATCGTGATTGGATGGTGCTGTGTGAAGTGGGCATCATTTACATACGATCAAAACTTATGAATGGATTATGTCACAATGATTGGTTTGGTGGGCAAAAGGTCGAGGCTCGTTTACAGTGGGACATAAACTGCACTATGAGGACTTCTTAATCTAATGAACCTGAGTCGTTCAGCTAACAAAATTTGCTCATTTTTCATATGATGAAGTGACAAAAATAGTACTGTATTGATAATGTTTCATCTGTTGCTCATACTAATTATACCTATAAATGTAAAACCTCAAAATGCCAAAGAGCTCAAAAGAGAGTGAGATCTTGAAATTGTTGCTTGTTCTGCAAATAATTCTTGTGCCCTTGACTGTATTCCACTGTTGTTAAGGAAATCACATGATGTTGTTTTATCATACAGTAAATGTATTATTAAATGAATTACTCAAGAGTGCAATTTTCCTGAAAGATTGAAGACGCAATTGTTACACCAATTCTTAAAAAAGCCTCCATAGATTGGAATCATCTTAAACACGATAGACCAGTGTCAAACATCAATTTCATTGGAAAGCTGATTGGCAATTAATATTGATACTTTGACTCTATTATGAAACTTCGTAAAAGAGAAGTTCCCAAAGTACACCAGAACCAAAAAACACAAAAAATATTGCAGAAAATCGGTTAAAAATCAGGGTAAAAACAAATTGAAAATATAAGGTATTTGAAAATCAATAAAAAAAATTTTTCTTTTTTTATTTAATTTTGTACAGGGCTTGATTTCAAAAATAGGGTAGGGGGGGTGGGTGGCTTATTTTGTTTTTTTTTTACGCCGAATACACCATTTTGTTGGCCTTATGGTGCCTTTGGCCTTATCACCTGCAGGGTAGGTCAGATACCCTAATGTTGCAAAACTATTACAAAATCTAATTTTTGATCATTTTCCGATTTTCTGTATTTAGCAATCACTGATTGTGCCTCTCTGTAAGCTTCTGTTATACAGTGCAAACATCAAAAGGTATCATTATAGAGCCCAGGCCGTAGCCAGGGGGGGTGCGATGGGTGCGACGCACCCCCAAAAAAATGACAAAGGTCCGCTTATGATGTTGAAGGTCCCCTTTGCAATGTTAGTTAGTGATGTCAGTTAATGTTGTCTAAGGTTGTGGTTGAGGATATACGAATGACTAAGTAGCTGTTAAACCATCGGGATTTGTCGTGGTTAATATAATGTGTTTTCTCAACCTCATAACACTGCGACGTAATGTTTTCTTCACCCCCCCAGCTGCCCCCCCACCTCCTCCCCCATTCAGAATTTTGGAGACGACGGTGAAAAATTTGGGTTCAACCGGCGCGCGCAGCGAGCCAAAAATTTTTTTTTTGGTAAGCAAAAGGTCGCTTCTGGCAAATCTGCACCCCCCGCATAATTCCTGGCTAACGGGCCTGATAGAGCCACTCAGACGGATACTACTGGTAGAGGTAGACAGGATGCGCACCTAAAATGATCGGTACTATGACAATTTCAAAGTATTCAAGGACCATATCCCGTTAGTGAAGCGAAAATAGTAATCCGAATCAACACGTTTGAGCCTAGCGGACTAACGCGTATCAAACTCGTAAGAGGTCTATCGTTTCAAAATCCGCGAAAATTAGCACCGCCTCATTAAATTTTAAACTATGTTGTTAATAGTACAGCTCGTGGTTTCATTCGGTCTCCAAATAATAGTTGTTAATTATTTAATTGAATCATATTTATTCTTCGAAGTGATGATGGATAAGAACCTTCCGCAGTTGCATTCAAGGTCATCCGCATCTTGACGTATGGCAGGGCTGCACGGGGCCCATACGGGTCGCGGCGAATGAAGACGAATGCGCTTGACCAGGTGCTTATGCCTATTATAAAATTGTCTTTCTCTCCATGTGTAAAAATGTTTACTCTGTTTTACCCGATAAAAAATATATTCAATCGTGTTTACAATAGTTTAAATCACCAAAACCCGTATTATTGAATAAAAGGGGATTGGTTTCGTTATCAACATCAATCTCCTCACGTATTGGAGCAACCTACAGTGTTCTATTATCACAAACGTTTCTTACACAACTCATGTTCCGTTAAACCGGACAAAACTACCTTTCTGTGTCTGTTTTCATACATGAACTCATTTCCTATTATGCTTATCCTTCGATTATTATTTCTTTTACGTTTCCATCGGCATACTTTGTTGAGCATTGTGAATGGGAGGCCGAAAAGTTGGTCTTGTAAGTGTGCATAAAGGGCTTACTGTCTATAGAAGACATACAAAGGTTTCAACTAGAGTAATGAATTCCTCATTTGCCATGATTCCCACATGTTCCTTTGCAAGTATTGTACGATTTCCTTTACCTGCTTCCCCTTTCTTGCCCTTCCCCTTTCTGATACTAAATTAATATCCACCATAGGCCCGCTCCTTTCGGGTGCCTATCTTATGTTGTATTGTTATGGTGCTTTCGATAGCCAATAGAACGGGCCAAGATTCTCTTCGAACGGGAGTTTTCCGTACCTGACCACCTATCTTTCTATTTTTGGATAACGGATAACCTGTGCTTTATTCCGTGAGGGTTTACCAAATTCATAGGTGTTAGAAAAAAAGTAGATGTCAGATGGTCGGTTACGGCCCCCCCCCCGACCCAATACAGCTCGAAATCCGCCTCTGAGCAAAATGTTGAGTCCACTAAAGTTTTTTAACATCAAGAGTATTACTAATGTAAACGAAGTCAGGTATTATATTAGTAATGGCAAGCAGGCATTATTATTTGTCAATATCTTATCTTGCACTTGTTGAAAACCCATGTGGCCATGTGCCAAAACGAAAAAGTTGCTCTATAGGACAAAGGTGGTGCACACAAACACCCGGGTAAAGTACATAATTCTTTCGAAATAATTTTATCCTAAATTTATGAATTCAATTCTTCGTGTGTTCTCACTTCCGTATGGCGGAATGAGTTTACCTGGCTCTAATTCCGGTATGCGTCCCTACCCAAAGTTCTTGATAATGTATAAGCAACTTAGGTTTGTTTCAAACCCAACTCTCATTAATCAATCAATACCGTAGTGTGATGAGCGTTTAATGTATTCCGTTTCTATTGATTTCCGTTGATCTAGGTAGTCTCGTTGGGTCGAGTTCCTGTTCTAGTTATGTAGGTACGCATACTGGAATTAGAGGCCAGGTTGACCTCCTTTCGCATAGTTCCGATAGTGCCAGCGACAGACCATAAGACCTTTTTATGTTCTTAACGTATTTTAATGGTTCAAGAACATTTTATTGTGTTTGAATCTGAATCCGATGAGTGCCAGACGAGACCTTGGGCAATTTCGAAGAAAGCAAAAAAAAAGGGTCACCGCCCACCATTTATCACTCATCTGTAATTTCTGTGTCTTCCTTCAAACCCCCATTTTGAACAATGAAAGATTATTGTAACCACGTAAGTAAGAAAGTCAATTGACCGCCAAAACATAAGCAGCTGAATTTTATCTCGTGTTTACCGTTCGAGGGTCCTAGAACCAGACTGATTACCAAATGATCGGTACAATATAGTAAGTAACGGGCCCATATGACTTACAGGGACATACACAAATATTGCAGCTCTAGGGTATATAAAGTTATCATATATCCTGTTTGAGTGGTCGGAGGCAATCTCGAAGATCTAATGAGCTCGTTTGGTGTATTAATTTCTTGACTGTCAAAACATTAGGATCCATACCAAATTAACCAATTCCACAATCCCCATTCAAATGTACATCAAATCGATACTTTCTTGTATTGGTGCCATATTGAATTCATCTAATTACGTGATTACCTACCGAATCATATGTTGGTTAGTCCCACAATGTTTTTGACAGACCGACTCACACACCTTTTAAGTGACTAACAGATAATTTTTAGTCTTTTATTGGCTATTTTCTAATTTGATTACTTGCGTTTCTCTTGCAGTGGCGTAGCCAGATTTGTGTGACAGGGCACCGATTTGGAAAAAAAACCCAGCTTTTTAGACAAATGTACCGACTGACCGTTATATACCGACAAAACATCTGTCGGGGGGGGGGGGGGGGGGGGCACGTTCCCCCCCCCTGCCCCCCCCCCCCTCTGGCTACGCCAGTCTGGCGTTTCTCCAAAGTGTCCAGGTTCCTTCTTGCACCTATCGATTCAGAATCAGCAAAATGGAAAGAACCGCTAAAAACATATCTTATAAAACTAGTTGATACCATTATCATGAACCTCATGCTGAAACTATGAACCCCACCTATAACTGATCCTAAATATGTTTTTGAAGTAATGTGTTCCGCTTTTGTATGTTGGTTTGTTTCTTTTTGCAGTAATATAAATGTTCCCATTAAAAGGGTTGATTTGGTGTTCTTGCAGAGTAAATGATAGGCAACGTCTACTTCCATAAAACTGTGTATATAATTAGGAAGCTGTGGAAAAAATTATAAACAGTGGTATGTAATTAAGAAGTGACCAACCCTGGAAAAATATACGTGTCACTACAATTATTCCTCTTATTATCAGCCGCAGTACACTATCATCTACAGCTGTCTCAACTGGTACAATCGAACAAAAATTTGGTTAATATGAATTTCCAAATAAGTTCATTCTTACTTGGCATAATATTTATGAACACAGTAACACGCTTTCCAGGGTGAATTGTTCATTTATTGCTTTTGTCAATCCAGAGATAAAATCAATTTAGTGCGACCACCAAAGTCGATTTGTGCCACCTTTTTTATGGCATTGGCAGAGTTGTTTTTCGCGCAGTTTATGCCATGCTGTCTTAACACTCACAAAAGATTGCAACTTTACAAAAGAAACAAAACACAGAGTTAAAGTAAACACAGGAAGCCCCTAGTTGTATTGACAACACGTTGTATAGTCAACATAATCAGTTCAATGGATAAATACTTCTTTTCATAAATAATAAAAATACAATATTTATTGCCGTCAATGAAATGGAACTTTGCATTTATTACCAAATGGTATCTATTAAAATCATGTCAGAAGGAATGTAATTGCACCAAAATAAAAACACCCCAAATCCAAAGAATGGTTTAAAGATATGCACTATGTTTGTGCATTTACTAATTGCTGGATCGATAACAATTTGAATTAGGAAGCAAAGGATGTGGTCAGGAATTTGCGTTTCATGATACTTTCAAGACATCAAATTCTCACCTCTAGGTTGCTGTACGCTCATGGTTCTCTTCTAACAAACAGCAGTGTGTCGAATGTTTTCACTTTATCGTAAAGCCAGAACTTACTAGATCAAACGTCCACAATTACGTAACTGGTTTCGTATCTTTTAGAGTTTCTTTATGAAGTGAATCCCCTTTTAAAGAAGTTCATATTCTTGTTCAAAATGTGAATAACTTATGTTTAACTTATTCTTTCACCGTTTTCACTCACCCAGAAAGTGGCACAAAAGCGATTTTTGTGTCCGCAGTAAACGTGGAAACAAGCGAATGAGATGAAACAAAACTATTGGAAAGCCTGGGCTTTTTATCTTTAATGTGATGTACAAAACGACTTACGTAGTTGAGATATAATAGTTAAAAAGAACATCGGATTTTTGATTGTACAATTTTTTTAGCAGGCGTAAAGCTGTACACAAAAATGCATGACAGCATTTTTCGAATGGTAGCTATAACCAGTAGGGGGAAGTCAAGGATTATACAGGGGTCAAACTTTTACAATGATCCAATCAGGTTGGAAAGCAGCATATGTTAGTCGGATATTTAGTTATTTATAACATTCGGCATGGCAGT
This sequence comes from Ophioderma brevispina, assembly GCA_023653785.1. Taxonomy (NCBI): domain Eukaryota; kingdom Metazoa; phylum Echinodermata; class Ophiuroidea; order Amphilepidida; family Ophiodermatidae; genus Ophioderma; species Ophioderma brevispina. Next base: position 22,378 of record JAMKCH010027122.1, read on the forward strand.
TAGAACCCAAAATCTGGATTAATCAAGGGACATATGGAAGAAGTAAGAAGTTAGATGGCAGGAGGAGGAGAAGCAAGAGAAAAAACCGAAGTTCGCGGAAAAAACCTGCGGGGACGGCACGAATTCACACAAGACACTGGCTCGACCAGGAATCGAACGTCAACCCGGGCCGCATGGTAAAAGGTGAGCGACTCGCCGCTACACCAACTCGCATGGTTTGTACTAACAGGGTTCAAAAGATTTAAGTTCCCCCTAACATTTTTGTGGATAAGTCAAAATAGGATATATAATAATTTTCTGTGAGCGCACGTCGTTCCGTTCTTTAAACTTATCGGTCTATTTTCCACTTTGTTTTAAAATTAAAATACAGATTGCGCGTTGCCAGCGTAAAGATTTCTTCAGTTGTAAAGAGATTTAGAAATGCGACTAGTTGCATGTTATGCAAGAGAGAGAAATAAACAAATAGGAACATACAAATGTTTTAATGCTTTAGATGAATAATTGTGAGAAATGATAGTGGGATATTTGATTTTATTAATTTATCTCATTGTGAATGGATGGACACCATGTTATCATGATGGAATGAACCTTTAAATATGCTGAATGCATGGAGTGGTTGTGGACAACGTTCTTGAAGATGAAGGAATATATAACATATGCATGGATTGGCCTAGGCTGCCTAAGATAAAATAGAAGACAGTTCGCGACCACGGCTATTCCCAACTACACAAGACGCTTTTTTAAAATCGGTGCAGTCTTGTGTCACAAAATTGCAAAATTTGCATTATTCCGACGGGATGCTAAGGATTATTAGTCTGCGATTTTCCCTGCTTCGGTTTTGGCTCGTCCATGGATTAAAGGAGCAAAATACACATTAATACCACATCTATAACATTCTTAAAAAACAAGACACGTATCATTAATGTATCTATAACATCTAAGTAGCATCCTTTTGCTGCCCGTAGTTTGCTTGAACCCAGCTGTTTGTTCCTGGGAATGGGGGGGGGGGGGTATAGACATGACACTTAACAGCAAAGGTAAATTCAATCGGCATCAACATCGCGAAACCCATAGTGCTAGTCTTATCAAAGACTTAACGGTACACGTAGGAGGGTGCTCTTACGCACATCGGACAAGGACTTGCCTAAAGGCGTATAGCTGGTAACGGACTATTAAATCTTAAAATGACCGTTATTTTTTCTTAATTATCTGATATTACTAAGATTTTTTGAACAGAGACTACCATACTAAATGCACGTACCGTTACCTAAATTACCGTTTGGAAAATCCCCATGCCCAAATCGAGACAGATCGTGTCTACTCCTGGTCCCCTTTAGCTGAGAGTACCCGGTAGTTTATCTTTCCAAGGAGTAAAACCCAGCTACAAGGTCTGTAACACAGAATAGTTGGCTGCGAATCCATTCCCAGCGAATTGTGTGGCTTTGTTACTAACCCTAAAAGGACAAAGAGGCTAGGGGCCGACCAGGGGGTTGCTTCCCCAAAGTGATGCGTAAGTTGTGTTCGCAAGTTCATGATTAGCACAAGGTCAAGATTTGATATAGACCAGTTAACATCCTACGTCACTTCTTTTGTTGCCTGCCAATGCATTCCTGCCGATCGTTATGGCCCATACGCCATAGTATTAAAACTCTAACAGATACATTAATTGCCCAGTGTGTAAAAGGTCAGGCCGACCTATTTTCAAGTACCAGGCCCTAACATGTTTACAAACATGCCTGTTAACTGGTCTATTAGTTGCCGACTTACGTCTGTTCCCCAACACCTGCTAAGATGGTATCAAACTGGTGATACGCATCAAGAGGTACGAACATTCTAAGACTGTTCTACTCCAAGCCTATCGAGTAAACGATTGGGAGTATTTGGGGTGTAAGTATGCGGTATGTGTGATAGTGCCTTGTATTGTTCTTTCGCGTAATGAATGTATGAAAAGGTCGTGGTTACTAAGCAGGACAGACATTATTACTCGGACGATCGGGCTTCATATAAAGAGGTATCAGTGTATTGGTGTTTCGTACGAGCATAGCCCTAAATAAATAGCAGCGCTTTCAAAAATCTAAGGTTTCCGGACCCGCTCTGTTAATTTACAGACTTTTCCTATTCTTATAATTATTTTAGACAACTATATTGGGCATATTGCTCGAAACAAAAACGAAGTGAAATATAAGTGATGGCGTTAAAATATTTTAAAAAGTGAAGTTTAAAATCGGTTTTCTTTTTATAGAGTTGACAACATTTATAATTACTTCAATTTTTTTTTAAAATGCTACCTTAAAATTAATCACGGCAATCCAAGGTAAACAAAAGGCTGGGCAAGGTATTTGGTTCTGCAAATCGGTTTGGGGAAATTCTCAAATTGGCGCCTCTTAGAGACACTATCAGTGATTGAAAACTAATTTGAAATTTGCGGAATAGCTTCAAAGAAAGGATAAGTCTGTAGAATTCTCATAAGTTACTGTTCCAGCTGTAGAATTGAAAGAAAAAGAAGAAAACGGCAGTGTTCCACGATACGATTCTCATTCAATTACGTGTGGTAGTAAGTGTCCGTCGGACAGTAATAACTAAATTCTCCGATTGTCTTATTAGGATGCTTATGGTCTTATCATTAGCAGGGTATTGTTAGGATACCTGTACTTGTTGCGGACATGCTAAAATCTGATTTTGATGATTTGTTCATTCTTATTTAGCAAATCACTGTAGTGTCTTTAATTTCGTATTCTCTCATTTTTTTTCAAATAGTTCAATTTTTCATAATCTACCCAAAAAAAGCTTGTATTTATCAGTAGCAAAATTTGCTGTTATATTGGATAGGGTACCTTTGACAAACTCTGTACATATGCAAAGTTCTTTTGCAGTTAGTGTTAATGTCTCCATTTGGTAGAAGAAGATGATCGTGAAGAAGGAAAAAGAAGATCATGAAGAAGAAGAAGATCATATTAAGAAGAAGATCATATTAATGAACATCATTAAAAAACAGGTTGTTTGATAATAAACGATGCGTTACGAAAAGTGATGCACACGTTTAACATAAAAGCGCTATATTTTTCCGATAGAGGAAAAAAAATAAAATCAATTGAAAACTTGACCCATCTTCAAAATTCCAAACATGTTACGCAGATAAAAATTCTGATACAAAAATATAATCAACAAGAATTAAAAAATCTTAACTTTAAAACATACCTTTAACTTAAGTTAATCAAAAAAAAAAACAATGTGTTTAACAAGCTTGATGCCAATTTCAGTTATGGTATAACATGATACATTAGACCATAGATTGTTATTAAGATGTATACAATAACTTAGAAGATAGTAGTTTATTAGTCATATTATTATTTTATGAGATTATTATTTTACTTTCCTCCGAGTTTTCAATATACCGTTTAGGAATATACCTATATTTGCAGTACTACAAAGAGGTTTGTTCCAATATATGCACATCGATCGTATAGTAGCTATATCAAAGGTGAGGTGAGCATACTGTAGTCTTCAAAACCTCCTCCATTGGTTTTTATAATCGTGAATTTGTATTGGGATCATTTCTATCTCGATAAATGACATCGTTGCTTAATTAAGCTGCTTAATAGCTTATGTGGTGTAAGTCTTACCGAGTACACGGAGTTGTGCGTAACTTTTGTCGGGCTTAGTTCACAACTGCATACGTGTCAGTTCGGGACGCGTGAAACACAGTAGTTGTGTACTAAGTCACAAATAGTATCGACGTAGACCTAAGTCGTAAATTTTAGTTGTAGGTAGCTCCGTACGAGTTTCGGGAACGCAGTATGAACTTAGTAGTGAAGTTACGTATTATTTAGTATAAAGGTAGGCTTCCAGTGTCGTAAGTAGGTGTTGGGGGGACGGACCCCTGGTAACCCTATACTTAAACCGTGTAAATCGCAGTCTATTCACTCTGAAGTTTCCATTTCAATATCTAAGTCCAAAATAGTGCCTTAAAATTTACGTCAGAGGAGGAATGGAACCCGCGACCTTTGAATTTCAAGACGAGCGCCTATAGACGCACGCCACGAAACTCGAGCCGGAGAACATGTTTTTTTAAGAACTTAAATAAACACATTAACGGCATAAAGCGCACAATACCATAAATCTTCTTGATGACGAGGTTATCTGGGCGGCCCCGAGCCGCTTCTCAAAGGCCCGGGGGGGGGGCGACAGTTTTGTCGTTGTGGGTCTCACTGTTTGTTATTTTTTTCACGCCAAACTGCATGACTTTTTTTCTTTGAAGCCGTGCGCTCGATTTAAGACCATTTTGAAACAAAAATCGGACCCTACGGTTATGACGCGGCGTGCGTAATCCCGCACTGCGTGCGAAAAAGCCTATTTCCAATTGACAATTACACGGATACGTGCTGACATCCAGTTGTTTGTGTGCTAAGGATACAGTTACACTATGTTTTATCCTTATTTGATTTCTAATAGTATATATGTGCATACTTGGCCTAAGCTGCTCGATAGGGTTCATATCAGGGGAGCAAGCAGGCCATGGTATTTGCTCCTACCCCTCTGCCTCAAGAAATTTCTCACTACAGTGGCCATGTGCGGCGTGCGTTTCGTCGTGAAGCCCGAAATTGTTTGCATAAACCCCTTCTTGCATGTGGTAGCAGGCAGTGGTTTTCCAAAAAGTCAGGTTACACGACGGCGTTCATGTTTCGATCTGGCCCCACCAGTGACGTTTTTCTCCATTAATGAATACGGTCCATACCATGACTGAGCCGGCACTACCTTGAGTCGATTCCTGAATACAGTTCTTTCGTAGGTTCTCACCACGTAATCGGACGAACCCGTTGTCTTCCATCGGTCGGACAAGGATGTAGCGGCTCTCGTTCGAAAGACAACATGTCGCAAGTCCGAGCTGTATCTTCTGTGCTCCCCAGCCAGCGAAGTCGAGCAACTCTGTGGCGAACGATTCGACGGGGCCGCATTTGGTAATTCGCCCTTGTTCGGTAAACCATGTTTGAACATCTCAGATTTACAGTTTGGCGGGAAACGTTGATTCCAATAGTGTGTTCTCCACAAACGAGGAAGACGGCTCGTTGGTATTAAGCAGTCGGCAATCATCCGCATGGTTGTCAATTGGGGTCGTCCTGGAGATTTTCGGGCCCACCTTACTGATATGTCTGAGGATTTTACAGACAGACTCTGCGATATCCGAGGAAATCAGCGACTTTGGCTTGTTTGTACACTTCCCGGTCGGAGTGCAAGCACTCTTCGCGTATTGACCAATGCCGTTGGACGAGGCATAGCCAGGCACCTCGGTCAGTTTTGTTGTACCGGTAACACCAACTCTGCAAAACGGGGGTAGTAGCACACAGGTTGAGCAGGGAAACGGAACAACAGCCGGACGTACGTTAATTCAAAATTATGCACGGATTCACTTTACCTGGGTCGTGGGGACTCCTTATGTATCATTCACATATCGGATTACTGAGGCGTTCAAATAGAAATAAGGTTTTAGATGGTTGAAAACAATTATTTCACTTTATGAGCAACAAGAATATATTAGAAGGCACTGCCAAGCTTCACAATTGGATCAAGTAAATATCGCGAGAGTTTTAAACTTCAATTTGTTAATTTGGTAACGTGTATTATGGTTACCCAAAGTTTATATCAGCACACTAGAGTGGCAAAACCAATTTTTTTAAGGGGAAAAAGGACACATATACCTGGGGGGAAGCAAATATTAATATTGTTAGTAGAGTATAGGCTTATGTGTTAGTGGGGGCACATGTGGGCAGTGGATCAGCGCTCGCCTTCGTACTACATTATGTGTGTGTTCGAGCACCGCTGTCACCAATGTGTTTGTGCACTTTACATCGCGTGCTTCTCCACCCAGGAGTGTAAAGTGTATCCGGCATATGCTGGGAATACATTAATTAAATATCTTTGCTCAAACATTCAACTTGCATATGTATAATACATATATACAACATGTCCTCCGAAACATGTCCTTCCCATGGACCGGCTAAATAATTACTACTCAAATCAAGTATAGTCCTTAACTTGGGGTCCAAATATTGAAAGCTCACCTAATTTTTTTTGTATTGTGACCTCCTGTGAAATTTCACCGGTCTCCCGTCATATGCACAGGCTGTTATGCAAGAGTCGTGTGTTTTTCAAGCCATTCCAAGATTGATGTTCACACCTCACAGCGTCCGTTTTTCTGTGCCAAGACTTTGGTGGTGTCATCCTGGAGTACCAGCACACTGTGTACGCAATCAGTTCCCCATATATGGCCATACCTCATTTGATTTGTCAAATCATTCAAGCCCATGCTATACTTCCATTCGAAGGAGCGACTGGCGTTCGCAATACCGGGTTTTGACCCAAAACCAAGTGTTACGCATGCTCACGAGCAGAAATCGTAAGATGCGACTGGACTGGCTTAAAGGTCCATGAACATGCTTTTAAAACATACTTATAATACCACCAAAAATAAGGTTTCAATTCAATATTAAATGTATGGTATCAATGTAAAATCTGCATGATGCAGTATTTGAGAAAACCGTATTTTGGTCAAAATTGGCATAATATCACGTGTTTTGGACAAGCTTTTCCAAAGGAAATTCCAAAACGAAAGTGTTATTGCGCTGGCAGCGATGACCCGGAAGTGACGCCCGAGTAACAAATACGCGATACGCGAAAACGCGTCCTGATCGTTCATCGGTGGGGGGGGGGGGAACGGGCGTGCGGGTGGCCCAGTTTTTCTTGCATCCGTACACAGTTGACTTCTCGTCGTACGTGTTGTATCATACGGCATAATTTTTCTTGATTTGGTGCCTTTATTACGATAATAACGTGCTGTATTGTCGACGGGTGCACCAGCGGCGACCGTACCGACAAGTGAGAATCAGAACAGAATAGCTTTATTCAAGTTCCCAGACAAAGAAACCGACAAAGGAGAGATATCTGGAGTGTGCGGTGTGGTTAGCACACGTGTGAGCTTTGTTTTACAACTTGTTTATACTCTGACGTCATTAACGTGGGTCAAATTCAACTTCCACATCTTGATACGCTTCGCGAAAACAGGAGAAGGCCCTGTCCATTTAAGGGTATGTTTATCCTTGAAATTTAACACTTTCCCGATGTTCACTTTTAAAAATCTGTGTTGCGATATGTACTGTTGAGGTACGAAAAATGTAATAAATTAAGAAATGTGTTACTCAGCCCGGGTCCATGGACCCTTTAAGGCTTATCAACTGAATAAGGCCATAATGCATGAGGAAATACGAGACTTTCCGCCCAGAAGTACTGCCCACTAGTCTTGTTTCAATAAATATTAAGAAAATTCCCATATTTCATTAATTTTATAGAAATTTAGAACATCATAAGCTTTGTATGAGTATTAATATTTTAAATCGACCTTTTGAAAAAGAGGGGAAGGGGAGAAAAAAGAAAAAGAAGGGAAAGGATAGGGAGAAAGAAAAGAAAGGGGGAAGGAGAAGGGAAAAGAGGAAAGGAGGAGAAAGATATGGTGAAGGAGGGAGAGACGAGAAGGGAAAAGGGGGAGGATAAGGGAAAATGGAAGGCCTGTGCGGCCGCCTCATTCAGGCGACGCAGTATGTCCCTACCCTCCTCACCCGGTCCTTCCCGCTCTTCCGAATTCGAACGACGGGACAAAAAAATTGGGTCTACACGGCGAGCGGATATTTTTTTTCCTGGATCCGGCCCCTGAAGCTGGTACAGCAATCGAGGAAAACTGTAGTCTTGCCCCACCTCCCCGATGCTCAGGTATGGTTACGCCCCTGGTAAATACCAAAATGTGATAAAATGTGTGATGCCAATTTAGATGCCAAATTCTTCATAGGAGTCTGAGAGCCCCGTAAACCAAACAAATACAAACAAAACAAACGGAAATAAAAACAAGAACGGGAGCATAGAGTGAAAAAACAAAAACCACATTTTAAATTTTCAATTATAGACAAATACACATTAAATCGATTTGGGCATAATTCATGTTTTTTTTAGCCCCAACGAGGTGTAAAATCATCAAAGTTGTGTTGCTATCTCTGTAGCCGTCTTCTTTCTGACCCTTAGTGAATCTTATAGACCGTGTAAGAAATAGTTATAGTCGGGCGTAATCTAGTCCGGAACATGGGAACAATAGGGCAAGAGCAGTTGACTCTTCACGCCAACATTAGTTTCACGCTTTATTCCGTTACTCGTCTATGGGCCCCGGACTGAGCTCCCGCCGGACTATATCTGCTTGTCACACCGGTACTTACGCACGGCAGTTGCATTACCACCATGCTACTAGTTGCGCTAGAGGGCCAAGGACTCATGGTAGTGTGACCTAAGGAAATCCTCCAGATTAAAATTTACGCAGGCCGTGGACCCACCGCTGTTGAAGTATCATTTCTTCTCTCAAAACGGTAATAAAAAAATCTATGGCGACACACTTTTAACAACTATGTTTGATTATTTATAAACCACTGGCTTCATCCTGTGTAAATTTCACTAAATTTCCATTGCGGCAAATATGATATCCAACAATCTAGTTTACACGTCTTTATGTAGAATGGGCAATATAGAGGGCGCTATAACATACAAAGCATGACCTTTGTAGGCCTAAAAAAACTATCCCTACGTCCCCTAGAGGACAATGTGACATCACCGCAAAAAGTGAGGTAGCGGTAGGTTTTTGTTATCAGATCTAGGAGCAATTTCCCATAACCTAAGGCAGGGGGGCTCGGTGATCTTTGTCAGTTGGGTTTGAAGTGTTAAGGGACGTTAGTGATATGGCAACTTGGCAAGATTTCCCGCAATGGATATTTCCGAGTTTTGCAGAGGTAGTGCTCTTGCATGTCCCAACTTATATTATTTGTCAACATTGTGATGCTACTGCTTAAAGTGCTTGTTCCGATTAATGTCTATTTTGTTCTCTACTTGATATGAGACCTGGCACTTCACCTACCCCCATCAAGTACCGTGGAAACGCACTTGCGGTTTTTTTGAAGGTGATCAATCATGCCCATTGCAAGCCCTATTCAATACTGTGCTAATATTGATAGTTAACCACTAATTCGTCGTTTTTTGTTTATATCTTTCAAATGAAAATGGATGAGAAAAATACGGTTTTTCATCTGATATCAAAATCGATACTACTTCCGGGTAAATCGGGGAGGAGGGTCCCAAAGACCTTTAAAATTGCTCTCAACATAAAAGAGACGCTGATTACATGGGGGTTAACCAGCTGTGGAATATTCATCACCATGCTTTTGACATAGTTTCGAAAGAGGGTCATGGACTCAGTCCGTAACACCTTCTTTTGCGGTTACTTTGTTCAATCCAAGTGCACCTGGCGACATCACTCTCAATATCGATAATGAAGTAATGTCTTCAAAGCTTAACACGGTGGTGAAAAAATATGGCTCTTTAATAGAAATATCTCCTGCTCCTGGTGTAGTTCTCTCTTAAAGAGGAACATTTACAGTCAATTTTTTGAAATCTTATTGCCCCCGCATGTTTCTATCGTAGACTTAGGATCACAGAACACCTGCGGTTAAGACGGGGTTTTATGGGTGTTCCACCGTCCCTCTTCACCGGGGAACAGCGTCCATGGTGAGTGATAAATCGCATTCTGTAAGAATGCCTTCTGCATAGCTATATAACGTAGCTGGTGCAATTGGTATCGCACCCTCTCTTAGATATTCGGCATATCTCTTGGATAGCCAAGACTTCTTTTGTGATATTATGTAATATTACGCGTTTTTATTTCTTTTTCACTTCCAACGAGGCGGCTTTTTGCCTAATAACACAAACACCATTTTTTGTGGACACCCTGTAATTAGTAGCTTGAAGTCTCATGCAGGGATGTTTTTATGGGTATTATGTGTATGCGTAATTTGACAATCAAAGATGCACTCCAAACTGTACAAACTATTAACATACTAGATAACAATTTAAGCAGTCCTGTGCAGTGCAAACTCTTAACATGCCAGATAACAAGTCCTGTGCAAACTCTTAACATACCAGATAACAATTTAAGCAGTCCTGTGCAAACTCTTAACATACCAGATAACAAATTAAACAGTCCTGTGCAAACTCTTAACATACCAGATAATTTAAGCAGTCCTGTGCAAACTCTTAACATACCAGATAATTTAAGCAGTCCTGTGCAAACTCTTAACATACCAGATAACAAATTAAGCAGTCCTGTGCAAACTAAACTCTTAACATACAGATAATTAAGCGTCCTGTGCAAAAACTCGAAATGCCCAGATAACAATTTAAGAGTCCGTGCAAACTCTTACACCATACCAGATAACAAGTTTAAGCAGTCTGTGCAAATCTTAACATACCAGTCTGTGCAAAACTATAAACTCTTACCATACCAGATAATTTAAGCAGTCCCTGTGTTTTTGGGGCAAAATCTGAAAATACAAGATAACAATTTATGCAGTCATGTGCAAACTCTTAACTACCAGATAATTTAAGCAGTCCTGTGCAACATTAACATACCAGATACTTTAAGCAGTCCTGTGCAAACTCTGAACATACCAGATAACAATTTATGCAGTCCTGTGCAAACTCTTAACATACCAGATAATTTAAGCAGTCCTGTGCAAACTATGAACATGCCAGACAACAATTTAAGCAGTCCTCCAGTCAGCATGAGAATGAAGTGACGGAGTCTCTGCAATCTACTGTAATAAAATATCTAGAAAAGAAAAGCTTCGACACTTTTTACGAAACAGTAAGCAACAGTTGCGTAACAGGCGGGGAGGGGGAGGGGGAAGGTTTGCCAGAAGTTTGACAAGGAAAAAGCTGGAAAATCATGCTAAATCAGCATGGTATGTTTTGGAGAGTAAATATGAGCTATCAGCTGAATATCACGTGCTGAGCATATCGATACACTTTGCGTTTAGTGATTCTTAAAGAAAATTATGGTTAAAATACGTTGTAAATCAGGTCGTTTTATGAACCTAGCTTGTACGGTGGCATGATACTGTTGCAAGTTGAGTTATTAGTGTTAACCCATTGATGTACTTAAGGTCAGTTCAGACTTCCACTGTGCTACAGTGAAGTGCGTTGCATTGCCTGGATAGCAGTCTCTGCCCATACTACAATGCAGACGTACTGCAACAAAGTTAAATTCGTTTTAACCCTGCATTGCAGTGGGTTGCATCAAGTTGCAGCGGAAAGTGATCGATATATCGGCAGTGCAGCAGCACTGCACTGCATTGCAGTGGAAGTATGAACGGACCTTTACGCATACAGACGATGGCGGTCAAGCCTCTTTCAATATAACAACTTACCCAAACAAATCAAAATAGGTTACAGTAATACAGACACAATTAACCCCATGCCAATTTATGCCCTTTGATGTGGGTCGGCCATGGATATTTCCAATATATATGGACAATATACAACTTCGTCCCATTTTTTGCCTGCTCACTGGGACATTGTTACCTACAACCAAAAAATATGCCTCTAAACCACAACAACCGGGAAAATCTGCAATAAAACCGGGAATTTGCCCCCTCTGACAAGTGACCCTGTTACGCCCCTGGTAAGCAAGGTCTCATGAGCAATAAATTCAGAGTTCTATGGTTCAGTAAAGTATTAAGGATAGGTATACCAACGAGAAATCGTACACCGAAAAATTAGTTAATTTTATTATGCAATATTTAAGGGGGGGGGGTATGGGGTCTGACTTTTGTAAAAAAATGTTCCATTTACGATATTGAGATAATGCAATGGCGTAATTGTGTAAATTGTAATCTACAAAATGCTTTTTATTC
>JAMKCH010027123.1:0-17589 GCA_023653785.1 Ophioderma brevispina
CCTGGCTAAAGAACCATCGTTTTGGTTCTATAAAGAACCCCAAGGAATCCTTATGGGGTTCTTTGTAGAAACAAAAAAGAAAAAAAGGTTAGCCAAAAAATGGTTCGTTTAGAAGTAGAACCTTAAAGAACTCGTAATCAAGAATCCTTCAAATCCCTCTAGGATTCTTTGGGCTAGCACCAGAAGAAGTTTTTTTCAGAGATGAAAAAATTTGTTTAGAATCAACACGGGTTTTAATCAGTGCTTTTCAAGGTTTTAGCCCTATTTCCATTTTGAAGCGTTCTATGTAGAACCTCAGTGTGGCTAAGGCCAGTTCTGGGGTTGCCCTTTTTTAACACTAAGAGTGAACGTGCGCATCTAGTTGATGGTTTTCATGATCCCAAAATATAAAACCGACACTGAAAAATTTCCAAATGAAAGAACCTCTAATACAAGGTATGTGACAAGTTGTCAATCCCTGGTGGTTTAATCCTTCACCTCATAAAAACAGATTAGTTAGTCACCCCAAAATAATTAGTTAACTTCTTGGACACAATTAGATCAAGTTGAATCAGAAATTTGATCAATTTTGATACCAAATATTAGTTAAGGGAGGGGGATAGGGGGTCTGAATGCAGTGAACTTTGAAGTGATTTTTCTTAATTTCTAAATACGTGGTAGTATAATGATTACACATCATAATGTAGCCCATGTCACAAAGTTTTTAACATTCCATGGTCAATTTTGCTCTGGTTGCCATGGTAACCACGTAAGGGGACTATTCTGATGGTAAACACTATTAGAACGCAACGTAACGAAACCAAGCTACTGAAGGACGAAACTTGGGTGGGATGTGCAGGGGGTTCAAATACGCAGGGAACATGAAGCGGATTTTTGATACCATGGCAACCGGCAATCGACCAATTACACATTTAATTTCATGGCGTAATTTGAATTTGGAACAACAATTTTGAAAATCGGGCTTCATGGTTCACTCGGCCTATAGTTGCTGAATGTGTGTGCCCATAATTTCATGTAAATAGCATGTAGCGTTCTCTCTAGTTACGTTCGTTTTCGTTATGGATGTTTGCGGTATTTTAACGACGAGTTATATAGACTCGAAACATTTAGACAAAATGAGGGCGCTTTTGATGTGGAAATTAAGGAATTGTTTTTTTTTTTAAATTTCAAGTTTTAAATTTTTTAATATCATAATTATTAATGAAAGGAATCATCGAAATCGGTGCATCCATTGTCCGGTAAGTATTTTTAAAAGATTTTCTTAAAATATCGCAGGGTGAGAAAACAAGGAAAATACATAAAAAAATCACTTACCCAGTAATTTAGTACTTTTAAATTAGGGACAAAATAATGAGTATTTATTACTGCGACTTAGCCAACAAATAACTGCGTTCAAATATTGGGTATAAATAATTTTTTTTTATATCTTTGAAAATATCTTAATATAACCCATTTTTTAAATTTTTCACATGATTAAAGTATCGGAGATATGCGTTTTTGGCAAATTTCGGTACACTGCTTCACTTGAATCAGCCATATCTCGAGAACCGAAGTCCGATTGCGATCGAATAAAAAAGCATTTTTGTAGGATTACAATCACACAATTACGCCGATTGCATTATCTCATTTTGTAAAGGAAACATTTTTTTACCAAAGTCAACCCATACCCCCCCCCCTTAAAAGTTAACAAATATAGGTTGGGCTTTCCCCCCATGCTGACATATTTTCCTAAAAATGACTCAGGTATACGAGAATTATTTTAAGGTTATAGGGTAAATTTTTAACAAAAAGCGTTTTTTTTTGCTGTATTTGGTTACCAAGTATCCGGATCATAAAAGACTTGTTTTGGTTCTTTTTTTCCACAAAAAATGAATCTGAATCTGATTCCGAGTTAAATCTGAAGTAATCTGCACTGTGTTGCGTCGTAAATCTAAAATTTAGACGTTGGTTCCTTAAAATTGTTAGAATTTGTTAAAATTAAAGATGTAAGCGAATCAGGATTGTAAAAATGACAATGATTCGATGGTTTGTATTAGTTGACAGCACCCAAGTGAATTTTTTTATAACTATAAATATGATAAACAAGTGACCAATGTAAACAATCATTCTTAGAACACTCAATATAGGCTGTAAGAAATAGTTAGATCTACATATGAGTGATTTGCTAAACTGAAAATTCGTAATCGGAAAAAAATCATCAAAATTAGATTTTTGCATGTCTGACAATAAAGTATCGGTACATCATTAACATGCCCTACAACAAGTGATAGACCAAAGCAACCAACTAAGGACAAATTGGACTATACGACACTCTTACTGCAACTAGTCCATCTAGAAAGGACCCTCGTTCCTCCCTGTGTCCACCCCCGTGACCTAGCCACCGTCGCGTCGTGGCGAGGTCAGTGGGAGACGAGGAGTCATTTAAGATGGACTAACTGCACTGAATGGAGATTCATATCTTTGAAAATGTTTTTCTTCTTTCTCTGTTATTTGTCAGTTGAAAAAAAAAAACTCGCAGACTTATCCTTCACTTTAAAGCTCTAATTTCAAATATTATTTTGATTGGATCACTGATCGTGTCTTTATTTTTTTTTTTTGGTGTTTTCATTTTTTAAATTCGGTCAAAAATAGTCAAAAATATACACTTTCTATGATAAACTTAAATGATATTATTTCAATGTGATAATAAAACATTATACTAAAATAAAATTATATTGTTATTTTAATTCAAATAGTTATTAACAAATATATGATATTTTATGAACGAATATTAACAAATATTGGGCTCTCCCTTATTTAATCAAATCTCTATATTATTATTTTCACAGGATTTCTAGATAGGTATTGTGTATCCTCCGTTTAGTAAACGAAAAAGAGAAAGGGGAATGCAGCATTAAGTCAACATTAAATGTCTCGATGTCAAACCAGGTATAGAAAGTAATTATAGTCCGCCGTACTCCTAGTCCAGCTACAACGGGAAATATAAGGCACTCGATTAAATTGATGCTTTCCGGCAACATTAGTTTCACGCTTTATTCTGTTGTAGTCTATGGGGCCCGGACTGTGGCTCCCGGCGGCTACAATTACGTTCACACCGAATAGGGATGAATTGAATATAAGACTGTATGTTATAAGACAGTGTATGCTTCAAGCTAGTTTGCTAATCATATCATGCATTTTTCAAAATTTCCATTATTAATATTAAGATAATGTAATGATACTTCAGGTGTTAATGGCCGCGATCATTATTTTACGCCGGGGGTGCATCGTGGGAGGAATTCTT
This sequence comes from Ophioderma brevispina, assembly GCA_023653785.1. Lineage (NCBI taxonomy): Eukaryota > Metazoa > Echinodermata > Ophiuroidea > Amphilepidida > Ophiodermatidae > Ophioderma > Ophioderma brevispina. Next base: position 3,284 of record JAMKCH010027123.1, read on the forward strand.
CTTTTTTCGACGAACAGTGGTCTCGTTCACCCTTCACTTCTCGTTCAAAACTTTGCATCCCCCTGATTTTATGAGATTTCTCCAATTAAAAGTGCATGTTCCCCCTCTCTCCTTGATAAAATGTTGATTTCTTCTTCCTATCACTCACAAATGCCTCAATTTCCTCACTCCCGGTTCAAATAAGCCCCCTCTCTCCAAATGGAATAAAAATCAAAAATGCGCGCAACAATTTGAGAGAAACTGTTTTTTTTTTTATTTTTGTTTTGCTTTATTTGGACCTAATTCTAAAAAGCGAGGTTGTTTATGACAGAAATCTTAATATGCAATACGTTTTCAAAATTTCTTATAATCTCTGTCTTTGAAGAACCACTAAGGATCCACAAAGAACCTTTTTAGAACCATTTAGAATTTTCGAACATTTTTGTTATTAAAGAGAGAATGATTAGTTCAGCAAAGCGACCTTCTCTCTTATGGCTCACTTTAAATGTTAACAAAACCAAATAACAAACAAACTTCCAAATCACCACCATTCTGCTACTCTCTGTTCAATTAAATTAGATGGTCTGGTTTTTTTTAATTATTTCAAAAAATAAGCACGTCCACATAAATCACGAAGAAAGTTGTTGGTCTCCTTGGACCGAAGACGTTTTTTAAAAGACAAAAGGAATGTGACATTTTAAACCTTCAAATCTATTGTAATATGGGTATTTTACCCTCGTTTTCCAAATGAGCGAAATAAAGGTTTGGTACCATTAGTAATTAGTTTATGGGAAGGTTCCATTTACTCCTCTTTTTAGGTATAAAATTTGTCGTCGGAGGATATATTCCGATCAACATTGTCCGCCACTTGTATGTAATGAATAATACCAACATTTGTTCACCAGGATGAAGATCTCTGAACCCGCGGTTTGCAATACAAACGAGAGATATGCAAGGTGTCAACGGGCATTAAACTTCAATGGCGACATTAACATGAGAGCTGTATGAAATTCTTTTGTTCGTAACCACTTGAATAAAACAGACAGGACCTCTATTTTAAAAAAGTATCGGTTATTCAAACGAGCATTTATATGCCCATGCTTTAATACACTTGCAAACACCTGAAATCAAAAGATGTACTTAGGTTCCCCACGAATCAATAAATATTGTCGTATAAACATGCTTTTGAAGCGCCCCTAATTCGTGAATGGGTTGGGTAATCAAAGTTTCATAGTCAAAAGTCAATATTCACCTGGAACCCCAGTTTGTTGTCGTTTGTCAATGAAAAATCAATGTAAATGAAAAAAATACAAGAAGAATATGTGTTCAAGTGGAACCCAATGACCCTTGTTGGGGTCAATGGTGAATAACCAACTTTTATTCGTGACTTTTTCGAAAGCGTATATTTTGGAAATAATTAATAAAAACCGGACATCTAAGTTAATTGAACCAAAGTCAGTAACTATAAAAAACTGTAGATGTGCAACTACAGCGATTGTTGAGTTACCCAATTACAGAAATATTCCCTAAAAGTAAATTTTATCAAAGTACAGTACAACACATAACAATTGATACCTGCTAAACACGTTAAAATAATATATAAATCATCTTCTACCAAGTATAGGATAGGGCTGTTTCCCACTTAAAGGGCTAACAATAACTCTGTCCCCATTAGACCTCAACATTTAATTTAATAAATATTCAGATTTTTTTTATTTTTTTTATTTTTTTTATCTTTTTTAATACATAAATAAATAGTTATTTTAATAGTGTTGATTACAACCAACTACACCAATTCAAATACCTACAAAATTAGCTAGGACACATCTTACGTACCCGGGGGGGTCTTGGATTTGATCGGGAACCCATGCTCGATCAAAAAAATGAGAAACAAGCCGCAAATTGCGGGACTACCGCTAGGGGTATCTATCAAATTCCCAATAATCAAGTTTTAGTTATCAAATTGTGATTGTGACTAATTCATTGAACAAATAGGAAAGATAACCTAAACACATCCACAAAATAATCTGAGTGTGTCATTTTTTCTTGCAGTGTAGCACATGTGTTATTTTCTGTAGTTGGGATATTGTAACGGTGATATCTGTTATTCACGTATGAGACCAGTGTCCGCTAAGGGGGGGTATTATCTCACTGCAAATCGGTCCCTTTAGGGTGTTATTTTAACGGAACTAGTATAATTTCACCAAAAACTGGTCCCTTTAGGGGTATATTTTCACTGAAAATTAGTCTAGTTCGGGGTCTATTTTTCAGTTTTGCACCAAACCTGTAATAACTCAGAGCTATCAAAACATAAAATATATTTACAAATAAATATAATTTCTCATAATATTCTACAAAAATGGTATGATTTAGAAATGGAGATCGGTACTGTTTATAATGTGAAAGACAGGCACTAGTGAGGACACATGATTGGAACCAATAATCGTATTTGGAGCGTTTCTTGCATTGTTGAAGTTGCAGTTACAACATTGGGACATCGTATTGCGATTTTTCAGTGAAAATCAAAGTATTATTCACACAAGCTTGGCGGAAATACTTGGATGATCCTTGATCAAGAATGAGATATAATAGTTCCAATCAAGTGTCCTTAACACCACTAAGGTTACATTGGAAGAGCCTTAATAATTACTATGGGATAATAATGTCTTTTTTTGTGAATTTTGTTTTACTTTCTGTTAAATATATTACCATTAGTACCCAAGGTTTTCAGATGGTCATAATAAAGTACAAAATCAAATTTTCCAAACAAAAATTGTCAGAGTGAAGAGTAGGCAGTAGTAGTGGCCATATTTTTTTCATATTAATACAAGCAACTAAAAATAGTAATCAAAAAACTTATCAAAAACCAAGTTGTCATCAAAAAATGACACACGTGCCAGCTTATAACAATGTAAATAATTTAAAAATGGATATTTTTATAACTTGGCCCGTAACTCTACATTCCAGAACAAGCAAAGTCTTTATGTATTTTTCGACTTCTTAGAAATGGTTATGGATATCAAAACAAAAATGAGCAAAACTATCAAAGAGCTATTGATGTGGTAGAGTAGGGATCGTATCCGAATTGCACTGCCCGTACATGGTCCATCTCTCTTCGTACAGCACTGGGACCATGTTATTTCCAGCGTAGGTATTGCTAATACCTCCTGCATTGAGACCGGGACATGGGAGCCACACTGCCCAGAATACACAGTGTAATTGCTGCGGGGGATAGCCACTCCTCCAGATTGAGTCTGGTAGTACCTATTTATGATGATCCCATATATACGCTGAATGGAGGGAGGCAATTGAGCTACAAAGTGCCTTAACCACACTGGCTCTGATGGGATTTGAACCCACAACTTGAGCATGTAATTATAAAAGTAAATATCTAACAAATACACCACAGTAACCGACTGGTGACGTCATACCTATATAGTCTTTGTCAAAGACTCGGTTTAAAGAATTCGGGGGAGGAGGGGGGGGTGAAACTCAGAGAGGTTCGCAGAGAAAGTGTTACCAAGTTGGTTGGCCCCTTACGCTAAATAGTACCCGGTAGTTATGTTTCCCTGAGTAATACATTACAAGGTCTGTACCACAGACTATACCTATATTAAGCAGATGGTAACCAAACTGCTTGATTCTGGACTTCTATAGATCACCCAGCCCTGTTTGAAACGACAACTCATGAAAAACAACTCATTCGTTTTGACATTTTATTTATCATTTCGCTAAATTTGGAAGGACCCCAGGAAACATGTACAAGAAGGTCATTTTATCTTCCACAAGACCAATTTCTTCCATCTAGAGGACATCTTTTTGGCTTCATTAGAAATGATTATTGCTCTGAATTAATGTAAAGTTTTGGTCAGATGAAGTGAATCCACGAGCGGTAGTTGTATTGCACGTACAGTCTTTGATTATTGAGTGTTGTTCCATTGCACCCCGACAACGGGGGACATTACAGACATCCAGCGCGAGATTCTTGTTGCGTATTCCTTCTCCGTAACATTGGCCATCATACATAGTAGCGGGGTAACTAAATTCAAACACAGACTATCACACCTAAAAGATTCAAAACAAAACATCCCGTATTTTAAGATTAAACGTGATTATCAGTTGGTGACCCCTTTGATCATCAGAACAGATACATAATTCCGCATAGAGTTCCCATTAAATTAATGCACTACTTGTTGTATTGTTTAAACCAGAGAAGATGTAAGCGGTAAGGAAGTTTTGTCCTTCGGAACCACCCGATCGTTGAGTAAAGTTTTACTCGTACATTTCACAGGCTAAATGAGTAAGCTTGCCATAAGGTCAGTACGGCAGCCACTATTCCATTTCGTGACCCTAACACTGCACTCTGATAATTATGGTTGACGTAGATATGATCGCGAAGATATTAATTTACCAAAATTTCAGTTGATTCTGAATATAACTCTTTTCCCATTTATGAGAAAATATTCTATCTTCGTGATGCATCATTATTTCAGAAAATATTACCCTACGTACTACGTCTTCAAGGCCATGGTCGGTTGGAAGATGAAGCGTATACCTTAAACAGGACTAGAGTTCTGACAATTCATTAAGACACTGGACAAGTAGTATCACAACTATTATTGTTGTTTTCTGCGTGGATTTCAGTTTCGCTTAAAACCAGGAGATCCGGGACAATTTTCCAACAGGCCAGATTTTAATCTGGACCAAAATCCAGACCATTTTGACCCTGTATCACCCGGGGTGTCCCTTTAATACTTTGACATTCAATTTGACACATCAAATCCCTCATTTGCCAAGTTTCATACTGATATAGCCTCAGCAATACGTATTTTTTTTTAAGGAATATAAAGCCCACAAAGGCAGCTATTGGTTAGCGTAACTTGTGAGGGGAGTTTCCAACAAATAGCTGTTTTATTAGTTATGAATTAGATATTGCGGTAAAAATTATTGACCTTTTTGCAATAGACATTCTTGGCCTATGGGGTTGTTTATCCCATTGCTACGGCAGCCGGTCCTGTGAAAATGCGTCACTTGAAGTAAGTAAACGCAATAGCCTCCCAAATCTGAAAATTAAGAGAAGTTATGGGTTGATGTTTTAACACACTAATAATGATTAAAAAGTGGGGTTGCTGTTTAAAGTGAGCAACTATGAGTGATTAATAATTGAAACTTGCTCTGACAAATTTCACAAAAACATGAATATTTGTTGTCTGAAGTTAAATGTGTCACTTTTACACTTTGATGAATTATTTTTTAATAACGATCAGCAAGTTTAGTGTCTAAGGTCCAAAGCAGATCACTCGCTACAGCAACCAAACCTCTGTGATGAGGTTACAATGAGATGGTTACCAGTGGCGTAACCAGGAGGGGGATCGGGTTGGTTCTTAAAAAAGAGGTGAATACATATTTTCCTTTACTCAGGTATTTTGACAATGTTCGAGAGAAATGGCCCATAAGATCCATTTCTGGGTCATCTCTTCTATCTCCATAGTAATGACCTGGTTAATATCATAGCAACACTTAAAGAAAGAACCAATTAGAGAACATTAAATTGAATTATAGTTCTTTGGACTAAGATCATACGCATCATCATACATCATCATCATCATCATCACATTCATCATCAATCATCCATTGTTATGCCTATTATTTCTTTATAAATGCATGATTCATTAAATACTCAGACTATATTGCCATGAATTTCATTGTTCCTCGCAGTTCAAGAGAGCTACTGTAGCACGCTCTTCATCTCTTCTGAGGTTTCCGCATTTTGGCATGCCGTTGTGTGATGGATCTCTGATTTTATATCTGCGTCGTTTCTGCTGTACGCCAATTAGCCCACTCCACCGAACAGCCACTCCAATAACTCCAGCATACGCGATAGCTCGCAGTCCACGCCTATCAAGGAGTTTTTTCTCCCCCGGAAAACAACATTTTTTGTTTACAATAACCCCCCCCCCCCCCGACTACCCCCCAATGCATTAGGCCAAAGGAAAAAAAAAAAGCACACAAACAACGGCAAGCCAAACAACAAACAAACAGAAACGCGCGAATGACTTTTATTAAAGTCTATGCAGGATTTTTTTTCAATTGTATTTCTGCATGCAACCTCAGATATTAATTGTAAATGATATTGAGCGCAGTGGCACGGTTCAAATGCCTTCCGCTAGCAAAGCGACGGACAACATCGATCTAATAAAATTTATCGCTTTTGCCCCCAATGGTTAAGATGCGCACGAGTTTCTAGTCTAAAGTGTGTTGGTTCGAGTCCAACATGATCACATGCATGTACTGGTGCATCGGCCTTTGGCGAAAACGACAAAAGTATTTTTATTTTCCATTTGAAAATGTGCGATAAGTGAAATAAACTGGCCCAAAACGCCATACTGGCCATGAGCAGATGCCGGGATATACATAGAAGCTCATCAGTCCCCGTTTTCATTTGTGTCTTCTAATTAAGCTAATTACTTTACTTGTAATTTTATCACTACTAACATATTAGCGTTTATTTCCTTGAACATGTTGAACTCTATTGCTAAAACAACCTCGGGTGGAATATGAAAAAAAATCAACATGCTGGTGATCCGGTTTTCCTAATACTTATACGGTTGCACATGGCGGAATTAATTTGGTTAATGCTCTAATGAAAGAAGAGGGAAAATTAAAGATATACAATGAAGTTAAGAAAAAATATAATATTAAAACAATTTCCTTGCACGGTATGTTTAAAGCAGAGTCTTTGGAGATGGTTGGCACTTGGCTAACAAATATCACAAATTATCAGCCCACTTAAACCAAATAATGCTGAGCTGTTATTTTAGAAATAAAAAAAGCTGTTATAATTTTATAATGCCTTCTAAGGATACAAAATACATAGCTTTGTCAAAAGAGATATATAGCAATGAATATTGATAATAGTGATCAAGATTATAGCTGCCAATGTAATTTTATCCGAGATGAATATCCGAGATAATAATCATTGTACATTCTGTAACGAAAACAGGGAAACCTTCTTGCACCGTGTTATTGTGTGCCACACGGTAGTTTCTTAATGATTCGACTTTAAGCAATGGGTCACTAATAAAATTAATTTGATAAGTGATATTACCCCATTTATTAATTCTTTTAGGCTTAAAACAAAACCGTCATAACCGTTTATTTGAAAATGTAATTATTTTCTTGTGGATTTTGTATGTGGGTGCCAACAAATTTCTTTCTATACAGAAATCGTTATTTAATTTTCAATATTATTTTGAATGTTGTCGAATGTGGTCTGGTGGTATATTTTGTGTGTTATATTACAACACTCGTGCAGGAAATAAAGACAAAAGTGATTTTAAAAAATATGCTAAACGTTCTTTATCATAATCTTAAGCACTAAATTTCGGTTATTGATCTGATGTTAACAGGCAGTTTTTCCAAAAAATCTTGACCTAAGTAAAATATATTTAATGATAAAAATACAAAAACAAGCCAGGAAGAACTAGTTCGTGTCGTGTGATATTTTCCTTCAATTTTCCAATATTGAATAAGCATATTTTTTCACGTCCCAAGTAGCTCCAAGTGAAAATTTTCCTTCAATTCATTAGATTCATGCCGCGCTTTTGGCGTCGTTTCAATTTCAAACTCACAGTCATTCGAGTGTTGAATATGATATCAACAAAGTTAAAAGGTTCATTGTACTCTGATTGCTTTCACTTTTCTACCAACCCCTGGCTTTCTTCCACTGAGTCCAAAACACACAGGTCTGTTTCCTTTGCACAAATAGTCGTAATCGTGGTAATGGATCGCGCAATTAGCGTAATTGCTAGTTTATTCGTTCAAAGCCAAAGGGTCGAAATCCTAAATCACCAGCCTTGGGCAAAATCCAAGGTTTTTTTAAGCGGAAATCAAGAGGGCCAAATAAGTATGTCACACTCCACGGACGGGCCACTGTCCAGAAACGCCACCAAAAAGAAAGGCATTTTAAGTATAGTAGGGCAAAGTCCCATAACATAAAGCGGGCGAGAATATCGTAGTATCTTGCGCTTGATAGCTTTTGGTTACACCTTGTGATTGAAATGTGCATTAATTTCCTAAATCAGACGGACTTCAAGCTTTGGCCTCTTCGGGATCCGCGGAGCACACTCAACGGACTTACTGTACTGTAGGGGTGCCATGCAAATGCATATCTGATTCAGCCCCCTTTCTAGTTCAAATGACCCCCATTTTAAAGTCTAAGACTTCTGTTTGTACCAAAAGGTCTGTTCTCAGAGCTGAAAATTCGAAAACAAAATCAGTTCCAATTAAAGCTTTTAAATGTATGATAGAAAGGACAATTTCAGAGTTGCATTAATGTTGACCTATCTTCGTTAGGCAGCCCTTCATTTTATTTCTTATAGCAATAAGGTGTGATTTCTGAAGCAATAACATCGGAATATACAACTTTGTCTGCTTTGTTTTAAATGCAAGTTTAAGCATTAAACATTTTCACCGATTTGATGTCAAGTCCAAAAACAAGAAATTAGCCAAAAGTTGACGAAATTCGACTTTTACTGCAAAACTAGGATAATTAGGATCTAAGACCCCGATATTAATTATAAACATATTAATCATCTATACAGCTGTAGCACTTTGTGGGAGGAAAAGCGTAATTAAGCTTAACTCGAAACAACGATATGATTCAAAAGGCAAACCTTATTTCATTTAAGAAATTACGTTCTTCTTATCAAATGTTTGAAAATTTAAAATGAAATAGCGATGCTCTTAATTTACGAATCGACGAGCGATTTCCTTTGAAACACTTGGAAGTTGTCATTTTTGTATATCAGCTATTTCAGTTATTACCAAAACGTCATGTTGAAACAAAATTAATGTTTAAACTACCATATCTATTACATTGCCTGTCGATCCATCATTTGACCAATTACTTAAAGGTGCATAAGATTAAGACCCATCAGGAAATCTCACTTACCTTGCTAAAACAGTCCTGTCTAGTGATAGATGATCTGAGATTATGATATGTCCTAATACTAGCAATTGGTGCCGATCCGCAGTTGTTACATGCTCTAACTCAAGTCACTTTGCCATCTTTTGGTGACGTTCTAAGGTCTCCTTTAGCAGGAGCACACCGAAAATAACACAAAAGGCAGCTGATATGAAAAAACCAAGAGATGTTCGACTGATCGTTTACCCATCACCTGCTTAGAGACGGTGTCCACCCATTTCCGTGACCGGGTCATCAACGGGATGGGGTAAGATTTGCTAAAAAGGCTACGGATTCAGAAAGAAAATGATACACTTGATATAGAATAAATAAACACCCAAGGGTTTATCAACCACCCGGGGGACACTCACATTTATGGAGGTGACCCGCATGTAAGGACTGTTAAGACCCCCATTTTCAGCATGCTGGCACCCAAAGACCTCAGTATATTTTGAAAAGTCACCCAAAGGACCCATAATTTTTCACCCAATTTTACAAACTGCACCCAAAACACTATTGGAAAATTGAAAAACCCCAAAATTAAAAAAAAATGGGGAAATCATTTGCAAATTTATAAAATACCCCATTTTTGGGAGATTTTGCAAATTTGTCACGCGAACATCCAAAGACCCTAGTTTTTAGTCCTCTGTCAACGAATGGCGGGGTTGAAGTGCCAGCCGTACACCCATCCATTTATATGTGAATTGCCACTCCCCCGGACTCAACTCCCAACATTGAAGACATTTTGTGAATAAAGGGTTGAACAATAAGATTTTTAAAAAAGATAAGCTCAGACGGTAACTTAAAAGTGGCATTTTCTCCAGTATCCTAAAAACGTTTCATAATTTGGCGACGAGATATTCAAATACCACCCGGAATAACATGTCAACGTGGAAAGAACTATTTTAGGATTAAACCCATTATCAATCACTCTTTGGCATGTTACAATACTTATGAATTGCATATCTTATTCCTGGTAAATAACCTGGTATGCTTCGTGTGCCGTGTCTGCAAACTTTCAAGACGATTCTCAAATTACTAAGTCTCGGGGTTTCTCATTCTTGTTTCAGCAGCTTGTCTTACGACAGGCAACATTTTAGTCGGTCCTTCTAACGGAATAGCCTCGAGAACTTAAAACGCTGCCGTTTCAAAACGAGACACAAAGTTTAGCTCTAAGCATGTGCATTCTTAATGTAACATTCAGAGTCTGCAGGTGATAATTTCCTCTTATATTTTGCCCCTATTTCTACAGAAAACCACAAAACAACCCCATGTTGGAAATTCCAATATTGGTAACAACATTTTCATTGAATTTTAGAATATTTTTGCATATTTCAAGCTATTTCAGTTCCCTATAGGTCACTGTGTTAATTTAATTGCCCGGATCCGGACAATTAAATATAAAATCGCTCTAGTTTCATAATAAAAATATACTGTATATGGCTTCTTAAAATTGAGATGGTATCAGAAGAAAGTTCATATTTTTCTCATTACCCCAGTGACATTATTTAAGGCCCAGGAAATATTTCCTTTTGATGTTATGAACAAAAACCTCACCAAATTTGGTCGACCATATTCATTAACACACACACTCCTATGGGCCGATTTAGTACACACTTTTAAATTGCTTCTACAATCCAAACGGCTGGACCGATTTATCTCAAAATTTATAATCATATGTTTTTGGTTTGGTAATAAGCTTCCATGCGAGGGACAAAACGTCCGATGAAAAGACGGACAATGATCGGGTAGCACACCTTTAAGTAGACAATTGGCAATGAGTACATAATATACAAAATCTCACCTCAGTTGTAAAATTTAGGGTCCCTTCCCATCCCATCTCTGAGCGTTCCTTTAAAGGTGCAATGAGAGATTTTGAGGTATCCATTTAAGGTGTCATATGTATAGTGATTTCATAGATTAGACACCCAAAATATCTTACCTTGTATTTTGGTACAGAAATGTCTTAAAGTGAAAAAGGTGATTTTTATATACGCTTATTTTTCAATATAAAACACACTGAATTTCCTATTTGCTCTTATAGGAAATTAGAAAACATAACAAACATAGTCTGAATTTCATATTTGCTCCTATAGAAATTAGAAATTCCACAATTTTTGCTCCTATAGGAAATTAGAAATTCCACAATTCTTGTGGAAAGAAATAATTCTCAGCTTAATCCTTTCAAATTGTGATATTTTTGATAGAAAGTTTTACATTAGTACAAAAATCAGAATTTTCATATTTTTTTATCAACACCTGTTTAGTGAAATCTCTCGTTGCACCTTAAGGGATAGATTGGAATGATATTACAATAAGAATGTAGTGCAATGTTCAGTAACATAATTGCATTTGTTATCAGATTCTAGAGGGAGAAAGTAATACAACCACATCTTTATTCTTGCAAAAAGATGACATTCGATTTAAAAGTAGCTGGAACTTATAAGAGCACATTTCTGATACCTGATCATCTGAAAATCTTGCTAGTCAACCTTCGATAAATTAACAAGGCATTTTCAGATTGAGATATTTATAGACAAAAATGGTAAGGTAGTCAAAGGCTAGATTTGAATCATTAGCATTTTAATTCACAAACAGGTTTAAGTCCTTCCGATTTGGATTTATTTTTGTTGAATGAGATAATCAAACTGTAACGAGTGTCAAGTAAGTAAGTAAGGTCAATTTAAAATACTACACGTACAAATCACGCCTTTCAAAAAAGTATATCCCTTTAAGCAAATTACTTTAATATATTGTTCGCACAGTTTACATATGCCTCCGGTGCACATTGTTGCAGCGTAGGATCTAAACAAAATCTACAAACTTGTTTTTCTGTCGGGAAAAACTTTCTGAAGTTTGACACATTCAGACTGTGTGTATTTATTCAGCCGCGCGAATAGACATAGCTTTTAAAGGGCAAAGCGCAGGGTATAAAATGATGATCTTAATAGGTTCAGATTTCTGAAAAAAGTGTGACAATTAGATATTAGATATTGAGGCTAGATATTCAAATTCGGACAATCATGACAATAGTAAAAATAAACTTGCTTGAATCGGTGAAACCCATTGGGGAAACTCTTGCAAGATAAAGCGATTGAGTAATTATTAGCAATCCTTAGAGGTCAACCACTTATAGGTTAACACTAGGGAGGGGTGATAAATATACATATTTTTAATTCGGAGTTTTAAAATATGTAGGATCGGTACCTTTACTGCAAAAGAAAAAATAAATAAAATCGGTTCATGGCCGGTAACCACTCCTTAACGCCCTTTTCGGAAAATGACTACATGCATTAACCTGACGATCACTGCCAAAAAAAGAGGTATCGTTATTTTTCTTGTTAGATCTAGGGGCAATTTCCCCCTAAAAGCCAGGCAGGAGTTTTTGAAAAGTGGCAAAAAATGGCATTAAGGGACGTTAGGGATAGATTTTCGGAACTCCCTGCCCATGAATTGAAAAACGAAACGATCAAAATTTGTAACTATAAAACTATATTTTTTATGGCAAAAATGTATTCCAACCAACCTAAAACTTTTATCTAGTACCATTTGAAAAGAATTTGAGCAGCATTTATGGACACTACGGTCATCCTCTAACCACTGAAGGTATTTTGGCAATTTTAGCCAAAAATTTCATTTGATTCTGATGTTGCATTTTCGTGTTATTGTCAAATGCTTAAATCTCAGAGCCACTGTGTCGTAAAATTTGTCCGTTTTGAACAAAATATAACAAAAAGCCTAGCAGACACGACCAAATGCGCGTAAGTAATTGGGTACGCATACAATACTTTAACAAACGAACTGTTCAGATTTTAGGTAATTCAAGGAGACAAGACTATGGCTTACGAGATGCTCCTTTAATTGTTGCATCCGATATTTGCGATTTGATTGAACATTCTTCGAGTAGCATTACCCATAAATCACACTTCTAATTGTAAACACAACAAATTGTTGTTTATGTTTGATATCCTTCAAATGGGGGTCATCCCGAATTACGCCAATGCAAAATCAAAGGAAACTGCAATCACTAAGCGAAACATTGCGAAGTATTCAAAGACAATCCCTGCACAAGATCTCTTAAGATTCCACGAAATAAGCCGTGAAAATAACTTGGCTGCTTAAGGCAATTTCTCATTAACCAGAACACTGTCTGCTTAAAATATGCTAGCGTTAAAGATTGAAGGTATTGTTGTGAAATATCTTTAAAGTGACATGAGGAGATTTTTTTAGGATACGAATTTCTCTCAAATTGCACAGAATCGATTGTAGACCACCTACCAAGAACGTTCCGAAGGTTTATTGGACAAAGAAAACAGCAAACCTTGTTTTGAACTTGCCTGACTATCGTAATTGTCCCCATAGAACACCGTGCTTTGACTTTCTGTCGTGCACGACAGAAAGTACTAAATCATCATATTATTACATAAAGACGGCGTATTCGGCTTATTAACTTCAGATGTGATCTAATACATTGGAAAGCATTCCAAATATGCAAAAAACTCGGGTTCGAAAAAATTGGGGGCGCTTCTTTCTGGAAATCTCCTCATGTCTCTTTAAAAGATGAAGAAAAGAAAACTACATGAAATGACATACATTGAAATCAATCTTTTTAGAAATTGAAGTCACGTGGAATGAATTCCAATTGAATTGATATTTGATGAAAACATAAGGCTTGCGTAATTTTATTTCCAGTTGACGGAGAATTCTAAGTAATTACTTAGGGCAGAGTGATAAATGGGAAAATTCCCGTTTTTATTCTTTCCTAGGTCTTTAAATATGGATATCAATACCATGTCAGGAAAGGCAACAAAATTAAAATCGATTCATGGTAACCCCTTATACAAAGGGTTTGACGTTTCAAGACTCCTATCGAGCCTATAGAAAATGAAAAAAAAAATCAGAAATTTGAATTTGGTATTGATTATGGTCAAAATGCATTCCAACCAACCTAAAATGAAGTACCATACCATAATGAAATTTGAGCAGCATTTATGGACACCACGGTCATCTTTTGTACGGGGGGGGGGGTTACCATGAATCGATTTTAATTTTGTACCTTCCGTGACATGGTATTAACCATCTCCATATTTTATGACTAATATAGAAGAAAATAAAAACTGGACTTTTTCCATTTATCACCCCGCCCTAAATAATTACTTAATAATTCTCCGTCAAAACTGGAAATAAGATTACGCAAGCTGCGTTACGTTACATCTTCCTCATTTTGCTGGTCTTAAATATCAATTCAATTGGAACTCCACCATCATCTCCGCTGTGTTTCCAATTTCAGTGGTTCTCATTCATTGCATATAGTTGTTTTTTCTTCTTGTGTATTCCTCTTCATTATCTTTTTAAAGATTGT
>JAMKCH010027124.1:0-33507 GCA_023653785.1 Ophioderma brevispina
ACAATGTACTTCAAAATTTGTGTTTAATGCAATTTGTGAGGATGTGAGAAGATCGGCATATTTCAGATTGTGTCAAAACGTAATGTTCCAGGAACACTGAAATATGTAGTGGAAATGTACTTTCAGAAATATCCATTTATTCTATATAAAGCTTAATCAGATTAATCCCTTGCTGGTGAGGTTTGCCATTTACTACTCTAAGGACCATTTTGCAATGTGGACTTTATTCATTTTTATCCCTTGGCTGTTATAAATGGCCAGGGATGTTGTTGTGATCAAGTGTGTGTGTGTCTTTGTGTGCGTGTCTCTCTCCGCAGAATTTCTTGCTTGCATTGGCCTGATATCAGGTTGCAGTTTCATTGAAAAACAGCCTCAAGGCGAGACATTATGTCTACAGGCTCTAGCCAGAATTGCTATCTCGCTAGCTTTCAGGCAGCAATGGTTCAACTTCATTGCGCTAAAGCAATGGAACCGCTGAAGCAAATCTGGACTCGAAGTAGCCCAAAGTCTGGCCTAAGGGTTACAGGGCCATGGCCCGATCATTAATTGCCTCATCCTCAGAACCCCAGATTTTACCTGAAGTGGTCAAAATTTTGGTATCAGAAGAAAGCTACTATTTTTCTCATTTACTCTGTGAAATCTTAGGGCTGGGCGAAAGGGTGTTTGGTTTGGTCGACCAATATTAATATTACACAGTTACTCTATGGGGCTTACAAAATCATGTTTCTAGCTTTTGCATGAAAACGGATTGAAATATCAGTGCAAAACTTTACAGATTGGGGGGGCTCTCTTATTCTAGATTGGTTAAATTTGACACGTCAAATTTGACACAGAAAATCAGTTCGCCGGGAAACCACAAATTATTGGTCAAAACGACACGGAAAAATGTGTCAAATGAAATGACACAGAAAAGTTTTAGAAATCACTCAAAATCCGAATCAAAATAAAAAATTTTGTGTTAAAAAAGAATCGGAATAAACAACCATCAGTATCAAACTGAATAATTTCCATGTCAAATTGAATAGATTTTTATGTCAAACTTTAACACATTTGGGAGGTTCAAAATCAATCGGGAAATTTGACACCAAAAAGAAAATATACACAATGCAAATTTGGGAAGTGTGTATCATTTTTATTCATGAACTAAAAAAAAAAAAAAAAAAAAAGCCTCATCCTCAGAACCCCAGATTTTACCTGAAGTGGTCAAAATTTTGGTATCAGAAGAAAGCTACTATTTTTCTCATTTACTCTGTGAAATCTTAGGGCTGGGCGAAAGGGTGTTTGGTTTGGTCGACCAATATTAATATTACACAGTTACTCTATGGGGCTTACAAAATCATGTTTCTAGCTTTTGCATGAAAACGGATTGAAATATCAGTGCAAAACTTTACAGATTGGGGGGGCTCTCTTATTCTAGATTGGTTAAATTTGACACGGAAAATCAGTTCGCTGGGAAACCACAAATTATTGGTCAAAACGACACGGAAAAATGTGTCAAATGAAATGACACAGAAAAGTTTTAGAAATCACTCAAAATCCGAATCAAAATAAAAAATTTTGTGTTAAAAAAGAATCGGAATAAACAACCATCAGTATCAAACTTTTGACACCAAAAAGAAAATATACACAATGCAAATTTGGGAAGTGTGTATCATTTTTATTCATGAACTAGTGAATGCAAAACAGTGAATGGAACACAGTATATGTATTGTGCATAAAAACATGAGAATGCAGCACCATTGCTTGCACTAAACAAGTGCCATAAGTTTTTCCTGTCAAACACATGATCCGTGGTGTTCGCGATCTTAGATCACATGATCACATGATCTGGTGGCCAATCACGATTGCAAGATTTGCGATTAACAGTGGACAACCAATCACATTGCTTGAGGTTTGATTGATTGGGAAAGTTTGTTAAAGATTTCTGATTTATTTCGGAAAAAGAAGTTTCACACTTTTCCACCTCATAACGACCAATAAATTGGTCACTCTGTGACACAAACAAGTGTCAAAATTAAACGACACGGGAAATTTGACAAATTTCAATTAAAAGTGGGGAGGGGTTATAGGTGAAGGCTATTCTATGAATATGAAAACTTATATATATGCTTAAATTGGGCCATCCCCAAGTACATTAGATGCTAGGATCATGAAATTTGTTTGATAGATGACCTTCTTTAAGGTCTACAGGAGGAATATGACCTTTGACCAAATTTCAAGCTCAAAAGCACGGCCAGAAAAAAAATTGAATTTCCCGGTAACTGTTTTCGTCCAACCTAAAATTACCAATAAGATCTTGATAAAGATGTAACTAGTGCTGCACTGTGGTAATGCCCTTCAGCTGTGACTATAAGTCCCAGCTGGGCACATGAGCAGAAAATCCTGACAGTTGATGAACTTGACGTCACAGGAGGGAACAACAATTTCTAATGAATTTATTTTATGATGAATGAATGAATGTATAATGTTGAATGATATCTGATATGAATATCACTGTAAATGTTTTTTATTTGTCCCAGAACTACATTGCACTTCACCGCTTAATCACACTTGTTTTTACACAGATGCAATGAAAGAGTTAACAACTCTGCGCATGCTCAAAAATGAGTTTTGGGTTTTCATAATTGGCAATTTCTTCCACTCAAAAGAGTTTTGCACATGTATGTGAGTGTATTCATGACTTAATCAACAGTCCAAGAATCTTAAGCTTTCCAATTTTCCAGATCTGTAGAACAAAAATGATGGCACTTCTTTTAAAATAATAATAATAATAATTTGTATTTTTAACGCGCGACATATCCACGTAAACGTGATCAAGGCGCTGTGCGGCTGCCATCATGAAAGGCGCTCAGCACATCAGAGAAACCATAATACCAGAACAGATTTATGCCAAGAAGCTCGATTTTAGAAGCAGGAGGAAACCTGAGTACCCGGAGAAAACCTGCGGGAACGAGTATGGATCGAGAAACCAAATTCACATAAAGCCACCGAGAACGAGCCCCTGCCGGAAATCGAACCCGAGACCTCATTGGTGAAAGGCGAGGGAAGATACGCTGCGCCAACACGATAATAACTATCAAACCATGTCTGTCTTTAGGAGATGGCATGGATGCTCCAATATTGTATTTTGAAAGCTTATTTCTTTGTCAAAGTTGACAAAGCTAGATTTTGAAACAGCCTACAAGTATAAGAAATCAGAGCACTACTTTCTTCAGTAGATAGCGTGGAAGCTATAATCATTGCAAAAATATTGGAACACTTTAGCTTATTTTAGGAAATATATCCCATTCCCAATCAGAGCACTATCTTCAGTAGATAGCATGGAAGCTGTAATCATTGGAAAAAATATTGGGACACTTTAGCTTATTTTAGAAAATACATCCCATTCCCAGTCAGAGCACTCTCTTCAGTAGATAGCATGGAAGCTATAATCATTGAAAAAATGGAACACTTTAGCTTATTTTGGGAAATACATCCCATTCCCAGTCAGAGCACTATCTTCAGTAATTAGCATGGAAGCTATAATCATTGAAAAAAGGGAACACTTTAGCTTATTTTGGGAAATACATCCCATTCCCAGTCAGAGCACTATCTTCAGTAGTTAGCTTGGAAGCTATAATCATTGCAAAAACTATTGGAACACTTTAGCTTATTTTGGGAAACAGATCTCATTCCCAGTCAGAGCACTATCTTGAGTAGATAGCATGGAAGCTATAATTATTGAAAAAATATTGGAACACTTCAGCTTATTTTGGGAAATACATCCCATTCCCAGTCAGAGCACTATCTTCAGTAGGTAGCTTGGAAGCTATAATCATTGAAAAGAAATATTGGAACACTTTAGCTTATTTTAGGAATTAGATCCCATTCCCAGGAAGAGCACTATCTTCAGTAGATAGCATGGAAGCTATAATCATTGCAAAAACTATTGGAACATTTTAGCTTATTTTAGGAAACGCATCCCATTCCCAGTCAGAGCACTATCATCAGTAGATAGCATGGAACTATAATCATTGAAAAAAAAATATTGGAACATTTTAGCTTATTTTAAGAAACACATCCCATTCCTAGTCAGAGCACTATCTTCAGTAGGTAGCATGGAAGCTATATTCATTGAAAAAAACATTGGAACACTTTAGCTTATTTTGGGAAATAGATCCCATTCCCAGTCAGAGCACTATCATCTGTAGATAGCATGGAAGCTATAATCATTGAAAAAAAATGGAACATTTTAGCTAATTTTAGGAAATACATCCCATTCCCAGTCAGAGCACTATCTTCAGTAGATAGCATGGAAGCTATAGTCATTGGAAAAAAAAAATATTGGAACACTTTAGCTTATTTTAGGAAATATATCCCATTCCCAGTCAGAGCACTATCTTCAGTAGATAGCATGGAAGCTATACTCATTGGAAAAATGGAACACTTTAGCTTATTTTGGGAAATACATCCAATTCCCAGTCAGAGCACTATCTTCAGTAGGTAACTTGGAAGAAAATATTGGAATACTTTAGCTTATTTTAGGAAATATATCCCATTCCCAGTCAGAACACTATCTTCGGTAGATAGCATGGAAGCTATAATCATTGAAAAGAAATATTGGAACACTTTAGCTTATTTTGGGAAATAATCCCATCCCCATGATAAAATGTTGATTCAAGCCATATCCACAGCCTGTGCCCTAGTTTAACCAAAATTTGTTTGAGGTATAAAGTTAGAGATCTCTGAATTCCTTCCACTCGTGGTTGATGTCATTCTCTTTCATGTCCAAGGACATTTTTTCAGGATTGTAGCATATATATGAAAGTTCTAAGTCAATAATCAATAGCTAGTTATCTAAATTGACATTGCTATCTTCAGTAGATAGCATGTGTACTAGCACATCTCACTCATATGCTTCATGTTCAAAGCCACCCAGGTTGATTTCAAGGCATTGAGGATCCGAAATTTAGCTGTTTAGGTAAAGGTAAAGGGGACGGACCTGTATACACAGGAACGGAGTGCCCATCTCTCTTTCGAAGCGATTGGGCCAGACTCCACCATATAATGTTGCTGTAGGGGGCTCGCTACACCTCCTCTACAGCGAGTCTGTTACCTTCCCAGCATTGAATAATGCCGGTACCCATTTATACACCTGGGTAGAGAGGAGTAATTGAGGTGAAGCGGCTTACTCAAGGGCGAAACACATCGGCTACAGCGGGGCTCGAACCCACAACCTTTGACGTGCGGGACGGGCGCTTTATCCACTGGACCACATGTGCCACATGTTTAACATACTAGTAATGTATTGTAAAAGTTGGCTTTTGATAGGAATATATATATCTGGCAAAATTTCAAAGAAATAGTCATTCTCTCAAAGACAATTAGTTGTCATATAATGACATTAACTCCTTGCTTTTTTTTTCAGTGGATAACATAACAGAAACTTGGCATTGGCATTTCAGCGAAAGCCTCACTGCACTGCTATAGCAACTCAGAATTTGGAAAAAAATTATGTGTTCTAGATCTGTCAATCATAGTACGGTAATTAAACTTGGCATGATTGGAGAAGCTTAGTTGGGTTTGACTAATGAGCAGAAGTTACCTAGCAAACAGCTCTAGCTGAGGCATAAAAATGTTGTTAGTAAAACAGAGCATCCTCAAAAAATGTTAGTAGGATAGAATTTTTAGAAGCCCCCCATGGCTTACTAGTGCCTTTCTTACGGTATTGCTGATTGATGATATAACATGATATAAACTATAAGAAAACAATCAAAATAAACCCTTTAGGGATCTGCATGTATATTCAACCATTTCTTACTCTAATTGGCTTATTACATCATATAATCCTATGAATATGCAATCAATCAGCCGGTAGTTTTCAGGGTTAACCCTGCTCTATACTTTGTTCATTACCAAATGGGCAAGACTTTTCATACTGCAAATTGATATAAAATAGCTCAGACGCAACTCCAAGCAACACTGCCACAGCAGACGCAGTGCATGATGTACGCTCAATACACGCTTGTGGCAAGATACATGTGTAGAATGCAATAACTTTTATGTGTGGATAAACAAAAGCCAAATAATTGTTGCATATTAGTCAATGAACTAAGTGTAGCTGATCACAGTGATGTGCTTGAACAATTGACAGATAGTGCAGGATGCAGATTGGATCTCTTGAGCTATTTCTGTTCTTATCCATAGCTTTTATTGAGTGACTTCAGCACTTCTTCTTTTCCACTGTCCTTGTGTACCTTCTCTCAAGATACTTCTGTAATAATTACCCTAATGCTGGACTTGCCTGAAGTCCCATTACTGTTTTCCTCTTAGACAATAAGTCTTTGTAAGTCTTAGACTAAGTTTAAGGGTTTCCAGGGGCACATCCTTCAACAGACTTATTACAGGTCTGTTCAACCATTCAACCCTCTGTTTATCTCATTTCATTTCATTTCATTTCACTTTATTAAGGTCATAACCAAGGATAAAAACACAAGAAAGTACACAAACATGTACACTTATTTCCATTGTGGTCCTATACAGTGAAGAGAAGTATAAAATATTAAAAATTATATTAAATAATAATACAAGTATTATTGCACATCACACTGTTTAAATATGTACACAACAAAAATATAAATACCAAATTGCATAGCACCATATTCATGAAGAATCTTATATAAAGACAATAATGAAAAGCTTTTCATGTCCATACTCAATTCTAGGTGCTGAGGATGGAGAGCTAAATTTGATCACATGTTGACAGTACAAATAAATAAACAACGCAATGTGCACTCCTCTTCTACCACACATGGCTCGTACATGAGATTACAAGATGTAAATTCACCAACCACCAGTAATGAAAGCCTAGTAGCTACGATGACTGCATGATGATGTTGTTCAATAATACTACAGTAACAGTAGTACCAGCCTGCTAGGCTATGACCACAACAGATTAAAGTCAATCTAAAAACACGATACAGTTATAAAAAGATTATAGGGCACTTCCAACAGCCTAAGATTGAAAGCTGTCGGTAAATACACTTCGCAAGTTGAAGCAGTCTTTACATAATCTCATGCATTTACGGTAGCGATCATAACTTCTCAATTGCGTAATGCTGTTGAATTCTGCAGAATGCTGTTGAATTCTGCTCCCGTACGTAGTAGGAAATGGGTGCCAGAATTTTAAACCAAAGAGTTATTAAAATGTTCAAATGACAAGATCAGGTTGAGCCTTGGTTGTTAAATAGCCCTACCTTCACTTCCAAGATGAAATAAATCATCAAGAAATAGTAAAAACGATGCAGTATAATCAGAGCCCAGCTCCGACACGTCTGGTGTGGTGTGATGGCGGTGATGTTGACCTCTGCCGTGATCAATAAAGTGTTTTCACACATTATGAACTAGCAAAATCTCAATTCCCTTGGCACAGTTCAGTACCTTCCATTCACCAGTGTATTTAGAAAATACACAAACTGGTTTTTGGGTATGATATATGATACCCAGATCACACAATGTCAGTTCATGTCAATGTATGTACAAGTACAACCCACTGAACTGTGTCCTTGGTGGATGAGAATATTGTAACTCATAGTGACATGTTGTGTAAGGATCATGCTGACATTTTGAAGGCAGCTAATATTCATGAGATAAAAAAAACTTTTACAATCTTAGAGGTGCATTGGATCATGGCACACATAAAAATGATCTGAAAAGGAATTACTATACAATTAGTGTACTATTCTTCAGAAAGTTTGATAAAGTTGTTTAAAACTATGTAAGATGCACCCTGTAGAGGTGGGTGACCCGATCATGGTGCAATTTTTCATCTGATGTTTCACCCTCACTTGGAACCATGTCACCAAAAACATCTGATTACAAATTTTGAGTTAAATTGGTGCAGCCATTTGATAATAGGAGCAAACATGAAATTGGCCCATAGGAAAGTGTGTGTTAATTAATGTGGTCAACCACTTTTGGAAAATTGTTTCTTCATACCATCAAAAGGAAACCTTTTCTGGGACTTAGGAGAAAAATATGAACTCTCTTCTGATACCAAAATCTCAATTTTGATGGAGTAAAGAGGGGGAACAGGGTTTTTGATTGGGTCACCCACCACCTTTAACCCTAACCCGCACCAGGGACAATGAGGTGCAACGAAAACGTGGTACGGGTCGGAAAATGTTTCTTGTTGCATCTCGGCCGTCAACAACTATTTTTTGTCGCGCAAATGACTCTCATTGTACCTCATTGCATCTGGGACATCTTCCCGGAAAATGACGCGATGTTCCTCATTGCATCTGGGACGTCTTCCCGGAAAATGACGCGATGTTCCTCTTTGCATCTGGGACGTCTTCCGGGAAAATGACGCGATGTTCCTTGTTGCATCTGGGACGTCTTCCAGGAAAATGACGCGATGTTCCTCGTTGCATCTGGGCCGTTAACGACTGTATGCTACTTATTCTTTTACCGGGAAAAACGTCCGAGATGCAATGAAACGCAAATTTTTTTTCTCATTGCATCTGGGCCGTTAAAAATAAAAATAGATTGCACCTCGTTGCATTTGGGCCGATGTTCGGCAAAACCGCCCGATCCGGGTTAGGGTTAAGGGACAATGAGCGTCCTTGAGAGTCCCTCAAATGAGAACAAACACCACCTTAAAATTTGGTAGAAGTTGAGTCTTTCAGAGTCATTAGCCCTGTTTACACTGGGCCAAAATTCAAAGTGAATTCAATTGAGTTGTCATCGATTTCACTTTTTCCTGAAGTGTAAACATGTGCAGTCGTAATCGATACAACTTCAAAAAGTCAAATTCATAAGTTGCTTTTTAGCAACTTACTTTTGAGTGAATTTGAATAAGTCGTCATTGAATTTGAATTTTTTGCAGTGTAAACAAAACACGTAATCGATTTACTGGCCGTAACAAGTGACCCGTCTCTGTGCACTTCCGGCTTATCACCAAGCAATGCAACTGTACTTGTAACCAAGGGCTTGTAAACAACTGACGTGACTGAGCATGAAGGTAGCGCAGTCATTCCAAAGAAATCAAACTCTGGCATTGTTGTCTTTGTTTTCTGTCTAATTGACGGTTAGTTTTGGTAATATTTAGGCCTAGAAAATCCAATCATGGCCCCCAAGAACAACCCGAATTTAGTGTCGGTCCGGGAGGTCTGAGGTAGTGATATCGGCTCATCATCATGGGCCGCCATGTTGAAGATCGCGCGAAATCTTCATTGAACCGGAAGTTAAACTTCCCGATATATGAGGGCGTCAACAGACGTAATCAATTTTCTGAAAGCGAATTTGGAAATCCGCTTTCAGTGTAAACACATACTACTCGAATTAATTTATGCTCATCCTCAGTCGTAATTCAAAAATAATGTCAAATTCAATTCGACTTTTATCTAGTGTAAACATGGTAATAGTTTTACAGAGTCATGTACTGTGTTTACAAAATTGTGATGGTAGTTACAAACTGTTGTATTTGTAATGTCTGTTTTCATACAGAATGCTAATACTTCATTGATGCAATCAAGAGAAAAATCAGACATCAATTTGAAAATAAGGCATTATATTACATTACATTTGTACCATTTGCACCCACTCTCAATGTGCTTTATTCCCTTAAAAATGGAATAAAGCATGATACAGAGTAAGTGTGAAGGGTATAATGTAATTATGCCAGAAATAAATGACTGATTTTGGTTTTGATGATACCATGACTGTTAAGTAATGTGTTGCAATGTCGCTTTTTAAACGTCATTCAACAAGAGAAGCTTTGAATTTAATGCCACCCATGAGTGGATGGATCCAAATAACAGACTACATAAACCTTGATCTTAACATTTTACTTTGAGTGGATTTATTTTTTCCAGCATAATGAACCCAAATATAGGTCAGTTACCAAATTGAAATTTTGCTTCTCTTTGAACAGCTACGGTTGCTAAAAGCACTGATTGCAGAGCAAGTGTAACATGAGATACGATCTGCTAACTCGTCGTCATACGATCATTTTGTCCCAATGTTCAGAAAGGAGCTTAATAGAACTGAAAATTATGACCATTTGTTCAAGTGTTTTGGCAGATGGTACACAAACAGAAAAATAAATTTCCAATAAAACGGTTTGAAGGAGGTGTGGCTAGCGCGAAGAATGTTTTAGTTATAACCAAGTAGGCAGGTTTCCTGAAAAAGCATAACTATCAGGGGTAGCGCTGCATGGTAAAAGTAAGGGGTCCCAGTGGAAATATTGGGACCCCTTAACCCTACCTTTATCTTAAAACAAGGGTCCCCAAACCAAAACAAGGGTCCAAATGGTGATTATTGAGCGATCAAATGTTGTCTCGACCAGGGCATAACGTCCTATAGCATCCACGTCCATGATCAGAAGTGTACTAATTCCTCCATTAATGAATGTGTCAGTGGGAGTGCACCTTTAAGAAGTAGAGAACCGTCTTGTGGTCTCCCCTGTTAGCGCGTAGCGAAGCCAAGTTTAAACTGCGAAGCTAATCAGCGAACTAATCTCTGCACTCACACACTTTTTCATTGACATATTTCTTCAGTCTACCCATATCATGACTAGACCTCATCCATGCCTATTTCTAAGGTCTGCCTTGACTAGAGTGTCTTTGAATGTGAGGGTTTTTCCAGTGTCAAAAAGTACCATCATTGCTGATTTGTGTAACAATCTCCATGCGATATCCTATTCTTGCAGGAACCCAACAATGAATCAATAACCACCGCCCACCATCCAGGAATGGTCCTTGCCACCGATAGACCACATCGTCAATCCGGAAGTGCTATATTTGTGAGAAACGGTACCGAAGTAGAAGCATCCTCAATGTCTGATGATAACACCATCGAAGTCCTCCCCATTGACTTATTCTTTCATAGTTTAAAATCTTTCTACAAACCTCCATCAGTAGACTTCGAGCACCCGCAGCTCACCCTGGGAATTCCACCAAACCTCACTTCTTCATTTGCGACTTCACCAGCCATATACACCCAATGGGGCTACCTGAAACTAACAAAGACGACAAGCTTCCCGCAGAACGGGGGGTGGGGGGGGGGGGGGGGGGGGGGGGGGGGGTGGTGGGGGGTTGGGGTAGTTTTTTTTTTCGTGTGTGTGGGGGGGTGAAGAGTGGGGGGGTGGTGGGGGGATAGACGTCAACATCTACTCTCCTCATTGACTCCAAATCTGCCTACATCATTCATAACTTGCCCACTGTAAGATATGTTATAACCTGATCTAGTGCTGTTTTAGTCAAAAACATCTCTAACCTTTGTAAAAAAAAAAAAGCAATCTTGTTCTGGATCCTGTCCACAAACAATCACATCTATCACAATGTATCCAAGTTAATGCTGCAGTAAGACCAAACAAGGTGCCTTTTAAGCGCCGCTTTAACTACAAGAAAGCAGACTGGCAATGAGTCACTGATGACCTGGATCGACGTGAAGATGATTGCTCCCACCCCATAACTATGACAATTTGCCCAACTAGTGAACAAGACCCGAACACGAGATCATACCAGAGGCTGTCGGACCGAATATATACCAGGCCTTCCAATGAATGTGCTACGAATGTCCAGAGTATATCACCATGTTGAAGCTGATCCTTTTTCGGGCTGAAACAACGTGGGGGGGGGGGGGGGGGGAGGGGGGAGAGGAAAGGGGGGCTTAAGGGGGGGGACAAAGATTGAGGAGACTGCTATAGGTGAGGAAGTCTCGGAGAGGAACTCCCAGGAAAAAATCAAAACTGTCACACTAATTGACTCCCCGATAGACCCTACACATCAGAAAGCTTGTCTACCATCCGAACGCTCCAGAGGTGATCCAACGAACCGCCCAGCAGCCAATTTACACCCAACCAATTTGCCCACCAACTGCTTTTTAAATGGCAAGTGTAGCAAGAAACCCAAGAAATCAAAACTATACCATAAGAGGTTAGTGGTGACCCTGGTTTCACTCGCCCTGTCAACCTGGACGAATTGATCCGTATTGCTAAACGTGCAACCAGGAAAAGCAGTAGGCCTTGACAACCTCTCACTGACAATAAAAAAATCTTGCCGCCGTAGCAAAGGAATGGCTTCTGAGCTCTACAATTGCTGCCTTTATTCCCACATGTTCCCAAAGATCTGGAGGAAGCACATGTTATGGCACTCCTAAAGCATGGGCAAGATCCATCAATCCCAGAGCTACAGACTATATCCCTCCTATCCAACCTACAAGCTCCTTTGGACGCCTCCTGCTCAATCGTATCGCACCTGTGATAGATGAATACCTCATACCAGAACAAATCAGGTTTCCGGCCAGGCACATCAACACACGCCAAGTACTCAACCTCACTCAACACATTGAGGATGGTTTCGAGAAGGGTATACATGGTAACCGGAGCTGTGTTCGTCGACCTCTCAGCAGCATACGAACTGTTAATCACATATGTCCTACTTACTCCATAAGATCCTGGAATTACCAAGGACATTATTTTTCCCATTTTTCCCCTCTTTTTCTTGTTTAATATTCAATTTTTATTTTTTTCATTTTCTTATATTTATATTTTCTTTTCCGTTTTGTTTTCCTCTTGACTGAGCTATCCGGGAATTGCTGGCTAACATGATTTTCTTTGTTTCACTAGGAGCGAAGAAGAGCCAATGGCTTAGGCTCAGAATGGTCTACCACATGGGAGTGTGCTTGCATCCTCTCCTGTTCAACATATTTACCAACGACCAGCCTAGGAGTGTAGGAACCTTTCGTTTTATTTATGCAGACGATCTTGGAATTGCGCACAAGATGCCGACTTCACAGTTGTTGAAGAGAACCTCTCCAAAGCTTTGGAGAGTCTAACCTCACTCCTTATTCTGAGAAAAACCACCTACGTGCCAAATCCATCTAAACCAGGTGTTGCTTTCCCACTACGCAACCGTGAAGCCAATTCGAGCTTAAGTTCCTGGTCTGGAACTCCCTGGAGCACTGTAAACCCTGTCTACCTATAGTCACCTGGACGACTCTCTCTTATAAGACCCACCTTGAGAAGACGACGAGTAAAAGTATGTTCACGCATACCATCTGAACAAACTCACGGGCACCAGATGGGGTGCTCTCCCACTTACCCTAAGGTCGACGGCACTTGCCCTGTGCTACTCATGTGCAGATTATGAGCTATTATGCCTGCCCTGTATGGAAAGATCAACCCATGCCATACGTCTGATCCCGCGTTAACTGCCTCCGCCGGCTTATCACAGGAGCCTCCGTCCAACACCACGGAAAACTTGTACCTCCTAGCAGGAATTGCACCGCCAGACATTCGTCGTAGCGTAGGCGAGCATGCAAAGCGTAGCTGCCAATTATCCAATGTGAAGCACCCAGATCGGAAGAACCTGCTGCCAACCCGCCTTAACTCTAAGAGAGTTTCTTAAGCAAATCCACCCCCTTGAAACAGTACGCTAAGAGGTAGAGAGTCGCCTTGTGGAAAGAAAGACTTGCCATCATGATCAACCAAGTAACATCTATCGGTATTGAACCTGGTCGAGCCTCTCCCAACTGGAGCTGACTCCTCATGGCTGCATGACGATGCCTTCATCATTTATACCCCAACTGGCGATCTAAGGTTTCCTTGCAGAAGTGGGGCTTCTGGAAAGCAGATCAGGTACTACCTGTGGTTGTGGAAACGCACCACAGACAGTATGGAACACCTCTTGGTCTGCCCTGCTGGAGCAACAATGCACAAACAAGGTACCTTGCGGAATTCAATGAAGCAGCCACGTTGTACCCATCATCTGGCTGGATCATATTGAGACCACAGTGTTGGAGCACGATCAGAAGACTAAGACCAATACTCCCAAATATTAACATAAACAAAATCAAACAGAGAACTCATGCAAACAGAACACTAACAAAGCAAGAAAGAAGGGCAAACAGAATGACTAACTTTTATGCCAAGACAATTTTCACTAATATAATAGCTACAAGGCCTTTTGTTTTTTTTTTTTGTTATGTTTATTTCAAGTTTGGCCTTTCTCCCCTTTGCATCCAAAGTTCCAAACATTTTTGAGGCAACTACACACACACAAAGGCTTTCACCCGGCCGTCATGTAACTACATTTCTGTTACCATCGTTCCCTGCGTTTTCACGTCGTCCGTACTACCTCCTAAAACGCTACGCACATGATTCTATTGACAATGCCGGGGTTTGTGCGCAGCAGTCCAAAGCGAAATAAGCAAATTTCATAATCATTACAAAACAGGCACTTATTGAAGATCTTTACCTTTGATGTAGTCCTAAATATATTGAAAAAAAAAAAAAAAAAAAAAAAAAAAATTAGACTTTTTTTATTATTTTATTACAATACATCTGTATAATTCATGTTTAAATCTGATGATTTTTGAAACGGTTGGATTTGCTTAACCGTTAAAATCTCAATTTAAACATAGCATTCGCCCCCTAGATTAGTGAGTCGCCCCTGGATTGTTCCCGGTTTAATTTCTTTAGAATAAGCACAAGCCGCTTTTTCGCTGATTACCATAAATTACGAACATACACCCGGAAGTCATGGAAGTGGAGACGACTGTAGTTTTAGCTTCATTTTTTCGGTCACTTCGTGCCCTATTTTAGGGCCACCATTTTCACGGATGTAATCATGAGCGGTGCACCGTTTGTACTTTTTAAAATCGAGCTAGAAGAAGTCGACAATCAAGTTTTCATATATTACACGGATTTCGTGTCATCGAAGACTGTAAGTAATATACCAAAATTCTTGACTTTTGGCACAGGAGCTACAGTGGAGCCCGTGTTCTTTATTAGCGTGGTCCGGCCTGGCTCTATTGGAGAGGAGATAGTAGGGGCTATCGTAGCGGAAAAGGCCAGAGCAACCTCGGCTACACTTCTGTTTTAGCCTAGCCTAGAATACTCGCAAGAATTTTTTTTTTTTACTTTGAGAAATTACTCGACATGCCAAATCATCACAGAAAAACAAAACTATTCGCTACTAACAAATTACAAGGTTTGCATTTTATTTGTAAGCTTTAAAGGATTCCAAATTCTGAGGACGTTCGCATCAACATCATTACGTCCGGTCGGCCATTTTGGACTCCAGCATGGCAATGATGGCATCTCCTAGTTATGTCATGAATGTGTTTCAGATGGTTTGCCGTTTGCCATTGGTTTTAAGCTGTCCATTTATGGAACTTTTGGTAGCAAATGATTTTTTATTATTGCTACCCGTGCATCGGCAACATAAAGGCGTTTTAATGATGAATAACTTTGATGGATCTCTGGCAGGTACGGCAAGACCTCATCTGAGACAACCTGCGCTTTCAAAATATTATTTTGGTGATCGGACATATTTTTTATCTCTGGTAGACGTAAAATTGGGAGGTTTTCAATTCCCACAAGGTAACACGGACGTGTGTTTTGCCTGCGTCCAGTTGAAATCTTTTGGACCCCCAAACCCCCTGTAATTGTGAAATTCAGTGCGTCCATAATTAGCTAATTTTCCAAAATCAGCGTCCTGGACGCAGAAACGCAGAAAAACGTGACCCCTGATAACTATACTTTGTCTCATCTGAAGTATGAAGTGGCGACGCGCACCTACACCTAGTACGGCCTTTCAGTTGCAGTGCACTTGTGCTTTACATACGCGCGCGCTGAAAGTCGGTTCAATGTATACGCCCGCATCGTTACTTCATACTTCGAGCTAGACAGAGTATAGACTCGAGGTGACCAAAAGTATAGAGAGCATGCAATAGTTTGGGCACCCCACCCAAGGCCAATCATGCCATTGTATTGGGGGAAGGTCGTCATCCATATTTATGAGACACGCAAGTGAGTTGGGAAAAACTTGAAAAAATTTACTGATGTCATATGCTGTCACTTTGACTCCAATTTATCTTCTATTCTTAAGCGCAATTTAAGGGGTAAGCAGTGATTTGCTGATCCAAAAAACAGTAAAAAAAACTCATCAAAATTTTGCATTTTCTATTTTTTTTGTTACTGGCATAGATGGCTAACATAACCTGAAGTGTTGGGCTTAAAGTCCTTATATTAAAGACAAGACCAGTATTTCGATCTGAGTCTGTAATTTCTATACGGCGCATTAAAAATTACGACTTGAGATCAAAAAAGTCTTTTCTGTTCTGTGAATATTTTATGATTAAAGCATTATATTTTGCATTATGGCCTGTACAGTTGACTCAACACAAAAGTATAGATCTTGTTTTTATTTTGTTGTTACTGTAGATTTTGAATCGTCATCGCTGAATGTCTATTGTGGGATGATGGTATGACAAATTCCTGAATATTCATATTGCACTATTGGTTGTTTTGTTCTTACATGAAGGTAGTTACATAGAATTGTAGACTGTTATCTTTGATGTAATAAGCTAAAGAAATGAATTTCTATATTTTTTATTCTCTAGCGTTATCGCTGCTATCCTTTTAACGGGTATCAACGGCTCTTACTCATTTCAGGTGAGGGCTAAAGCTTTTACAACCATGCAAAATATCAAGTTGAAAAAAACTTGAGGGTGCACTATTTTCAAATGCTACCAGCAAGGGGAGGGCCGGCCAAGGAAAATCCAAATTTCAGAACGCGCCATTGGTTTAACACGAAAAGGCGAAAATCTTGACGAAAAAAATCTGAATTTTTTCATATGGTTGTCGAGGAATATTTTCGATCCAAAAAACCTTGGAGTTGAAGAATCAACTCCACTGGAAGGGTCATTTCTGAATTTCTTTGTCGAAAACGAACGAGGACGAGGTCGTATGTGGGTCAGGGGAACACACCCGTGACCGACCGCATCAAAGCACCCAAATTGGTTTGGGGTTTTTTTTTTTTTTTTTTTTTTTTTTTTTAATGCATTTTGGTGAGTTGCTATAATGAATGAGGCTGGCCGCCACCACTGTGCCACCAGGGTCTTTTAAGGTGGAATTTGCATCGACTGTATTATATGCGTGTATGTAATTCCCATTTTCATTTTTATCCCTGGCTTGAAAAGCATTAGGGAGATTTTGCGAGGTGCGGAATGTCCGTTGCTGTATGTTGTGTTCCAGTTTGGTTCGGTTTTGGTTAGGTTTTCGTTTTTTTCGCGTTCCTTCGAAAGGTCCGATGGAAACCAGAATTGGGGTTAAGATGCAATAGGGGTTCTTCATGTTGATGATGTCACAGTCTGGACCAAGTCAAAGGTCATCTGAGGCAATCAGACTGCCATCTTGCCAGGGGATGATGACGCAGTTACTTGCTGTATTTCAGACGTTCTATTTAGTAATGGCATTTGTCTCCAACATTTCTAGAAATAAATACGTTCTGGTAAATTGGTTTGTTGTGATTGGTAGCATAGAAATGTTGGTGTCTGCAATATTGTGTATATAACCAAATTTATGCCATCTATCATATGTCAAATCAATAACTATTTATGTAGTTTTGGTGTGAGCATGTGGCTTTGGGACTTGGTTAAAATGGAAGAAACAGTATTAATACTTAAGTGCTTAAGGGGGGGGGGTCCAGTGGACCCATTTTTGTCCCGCCCCCCACGACCACACCGTTCGCGCGCGCACAGCGCGGGGCACTATAACAACTGGCCGGATACGTACCGTGTGTCGTGGGTCCGTATGTCGTATGGCTGTATGTCGTATGTCCGTATGTCTGTGAGAAAAATTAAACCTGGAATGTCTGTGATAAAAATGTAACCCTATGTGCTGAGCTTTGAAAACAGATATCGGACACACAAAAATTCCTTCGCTACATGAAAGTCCATCATGGATGCATCGTTTTGCCATTTGAAATCGTGTGAGACATGCGGGTGGTTACGTATGCCAATGAGCTAATTAAAATATAGTGCGTTAATAACTGTATCGCTTTTTTAAAAACGGTAATACGACACACAAAAATTCCTTCGCCTATGAGTAGTCAATCCATGGCAGTGCATCGTTTTGCAATTGAAAGTATGTTGCTCTATGCGGGCTTAGGTAGCCAATGAAGCTAATTAAATATGCATAATTGCTGTATCTCTAAAACGGTACATCGGAAAGGCCCAAAAATTCCTTCGTACATGAGACTACTATGCTATGGGGAGGGTGGAGGGGTTGGGGAGAGGGTTTGGGTGTTGGGGAGGGGTGGGGTGTGGGTGAGGGGGTTGGGTGTTGGGGAGGGAGTGGGGTGTTGTTGTGGGGAGGGGGTGGGTGTTGCAGGGTGTTGGGGAGGGGGATGGGTTATTGCGGGGTGGTGGGGCAGGGAGGGGTTTGGCATGCATCGTTTTGCAATTGAAAGTATGTGATATATGCGGAGTGGTATGCAAATGAGCTAATAAAATATGCGTAATTGCTGTATCTCTTAAACCGGACATCGGATAGGCAACCTTCCTTCGTACATGGAACTACTATGTATGGGGCGGGTGTGAGTGTTGGGGAGGGGGTTGGGGTGTGGAGGGGGGTGGGGTTGGAGAGGGAGTGGGGGGTTAGGGACGGGGGTAGGGTGTTGCAGGGTGTTGGGGTGGGTATTGCGGGGGTTGTTGGGGAGGGAGGTTGGGTATGTGGGGTGTGGGGGAGGGGGTGTGGGTGTTGCTGAGGAGGGATGACGGTGTGCGGGGTGTGGTGGGGGAAAGGTGGGAGCGTGTTATAGGTTATTGGAGTAGGTGGGGTGTTGAGGGGTGTTTTTGGTGTTAAATAAAGAGGGGGGCGGGGTGGGGTGTTGCAGGGGGCTGTGGTGTTGGGGATGAGGGTAGGGTTTGTGGGATGAGGGGTGGGTTTGTTGGGGAGTGGTGGGGTGTTGGGAGGGTGTGGGGTTTTGCGGGGTGTTGGGGAGGGGGTGGAGTGTTGCGGGGGTATTGGGGAAGGGGGTGGTAGGGGTTGAGTTGCATTTATCGCATGTTAGTGACCGCCACATTCGGCGGGGACATTATTTTACGCATCGCGTAATACGAGTTCGCCTTGTTTTTGTTTTTTTTGCTTATCCCGTTTGCAAATCAATATATTTTTGTCCATTTTTTTGGTAATTTAAAACTGTAAGTTGCACAACTTTTGATTAAAAAACATATTAAAAATCTACTGCAATCAGAGAGAAAACTGCATGGAGTTCCACTTGAACCCCCTTATGCACCAATGGAATGGTTAATATTTGACCTTGACACTTTGTGTGGTTACCCATTCATGCTAGACGTATGCTAAACAATATTAATGATAAACAAGCCAAATCAATTTTCGCTTGTACAAAAGAAGGGTAAAATACATGGTTCAGCTATTTCATATGTGCTATATCTATCTGGGCGGCCACAGCCGAGATGCTGTTCAGCATGTAGTGCCAAATGTCCCTGCCCATGAGATTGGGGATTGTCAGTGGATCCGCTGGATATAGATGGATCCTGCTGGATGTCCCAAGCATCAGTCAATGTAGTTAAAGGGGCGAGACCCGTTGCGTAACCTGGATCGGTTAATCTCCGACATATGTCTTGAGTATTGACTAGCTGTGATTGTCATGACTCTATAGATTGATTTGCAATGAGGGAGGACATTATTTTGAGTTGTCCATGGGTGCAAAGGATCAACGGTTTGGATTCTCGTAATGGAGAGGAAGAAGGATCTACCAAAAAGTTGATGAGATTAACCCAGGTAAGGATAGATGCTTTCAATTTTGTCTGGATTGATTATATAGTATAGGGGCATGAATGGGTTTCAGACAGCACCATTTTTTTACCTGAACATAGGGATCATATGGGGTCAGAGTTCATTGTGGATTAATGTGGAGTCAAAGTTTATCTAGAATAATATGGGGATGCGGGAACATAATACACACACAGTAAACTGATTCTGCTTAAATGTTTAAATCGGGGGTGTAATCGTCAGGATTTTCATGATTCAAGGATTTTTTATTTTCAAATTTTTTCTGCACCTTTATTTTAATTTTAGCCCGATTCTAAGCCATTTTAGGTAGATTTTATGCTGTTTTCAGGATTTTCTGGCACAGCTGAATCGCACCCCTGTTTTAAACCTTCCAAGGGTAATTGCATATTACAAAGAGATTATGTTCGTTTGGAAAAAAAATGATATTGAGAATTAGTTTTTAAATGAAATTGACCAGATTGTTTGAAATAATTGCTCTTAAATGCCATTATGGCCTGCCCAGGCAGTGGAGTCCCAAGACAGTCGATCCAGAGGGCAAAATTTCCAGTCGTCCTGACAGAGGGGGAGGAAAAAATTTGTATATGTCATCCCACGTTGAAGTGACTTCTGTTAACTGAATTGACGCAATGCGTTGGTTAGCACGCAGAAAACTCACAAAAGTAATTTTTGCCCAAATTTAGGCTGAAATTGGTCAAAATTGAACAAAAACGGGGGTTAAATGCATAGTTTGGTCCTTATCGTCCGCTTTTTTCAGCCAGAGGGGGGAACTTGCACCCCCTCTTCCCCCGGTCGTGACGCACTGGCACCGGGGGCTTTGGGATGCTTCCTTGACCCCCGGGTTTGTAGATTGGCAAAATCAGCCAAACTCTGGGCATATTAGAAAATCCTGTGAAAAATGAAATACTGGACAGCAGAGCGATTGCAAGCACTATGAAAGCTCCCATACATAGTAGTGATAACATTCATGAGGGAGTTTTGTTAAGGTGCGAAATTTATCATAAGAGGTTATCAATGTAGGAAAAACCTGGAAATGAGTGCAAACAATTGTACATGTTGTACAGAATATTCACAGGTGGGGTCATAACTTCCCAATAATCGGAAATGTATAAATGCTATATAATCAAAAATTTATTATGAAATAAATTAAAATGACAACCATTTACATTTGTAACCTTTGGGGAAAAGGTGTATGGTGAACATCTCTGCATGTCTATCCCTTCATGTACGTCCCCAGTCGGATTGGGGAGATTGCCCACAGTTGGTGATTTCCTATATCACATACACACAACACCAAAAGCTACTACAGGGGCTGTAATTGCTACAGACTCATTAGTGATGCTAACAAATTACATCAGCATCAGCACCAATGGTAAAAAGCAAGGGCGGTTCCAGGGTAAAATCATAGGATGGGGGGGCGAAACATCATGGGGGGGGCGGGTGGCGAAACTTATAAAAATGAGCGCATTTGGTTTAACCCCCTAATTTTGTGCACAAAACACCTCTGTTTTCTAAATTTGAAAATCTCAGGGGGGCAGGGCCGCCCCCCTTGCCACCCCCCTGTCGCTGGCGCTGGTAAAAGTAGCCCATTTGTATGTGAACCATTGTTACTATGAGAACAAAAAAATCCATGTCTACTGACAAAAATACTTTAGGTATAAACTTTTGACTTCCCAAGTACTCAAATTCGTGGATACATTTAAGTGTGGTATTTGCCATACTGAACGCCTTATAGCATTTGTTCATTTTTTTTCCTTTTTGTAAAATTTGAAAATGCCCACTACTAATTCTTTTAACATGCGTTTTCTTTTTGTAATAAAGAAATCCCAACTTTTACAGGCTCAGTCCAGATCCAGGTTAGTGATTTGATTGATTGGTTGATTGATGGTTGTTGATTTGATTGACTATCCGTGGACAAAATTCCCTTTAAAACAATTGCTGATATGTAAGGGTAATCTTACATGTAATGTTATTGAGGTATATAAATGTATCAATACATCTGTCATCTGTTGAAAAGGACTACAAAAATCAGCTCCATTAAAAATTTGATAGATTTCTAAGCTTAATTGATGCCAGGTGGTAGCGCTAGCTAGAACCCCAATCTCTGAAAATGGGGGTCCAGTAAGGGTCCCATGACTTTACTACATAGGAAGTTCAATTTCTGAGGTCCAATAGGTTAAAATTGGTGGGCAATTGGCCATAAAACACACTTTAGCGACGACCATGATGGATGTGCAGTGGTCAAATTTTAAAAATTAAAAAAATTAAAAATAATGGAAAAGCTTATGTAGCCATGTTTATTCCATCCACAACAATTATCATATTATTTGCTTAGTAGATGTTATTAAAAAATAGAGCATACAATGTTTTATGATTCACCAGCATGTAAGACAAGTTATGGTAATTCATCATAGTACTCGTACAATGTAGCATGTGTTATAATATTTATATCCCCGTCCATTGGTTCATGAGGTGTAAAGCAATAATATTGACAATGCTGTCACATGGTGAATGTTATTCGCAAGTGGATTGTACTCTAATAATGTGCATAGTGTATTTGAAAGCAGATGTTTCTGTGGGCCATAAGTTTAAAGCATGGCTATTCCTATTGCTTGCTTAGAGTCCAGTTAAGTGCAACAAGAGATTTCAAGTCATCCAGTTTTCTGTGATGCGGATAAGACACGCAATAGATTCCCCATCTTTTATTGGGCTACAAGATAAATCACTTAAAATGAAAACAAATCGACTGAAAGGGAGGCTTTAGAATTTCGGCAAGAATCCGAGAATCATCCATTCTTGCAAAGATTCTCGCAAACTGATTTACGTGAAACAATGTTGATTCTCGTAACTTAACACAGCGAATTAGATGATTCACACAAAATTTATTTCTGGGAATCAATACTGAGTTCTACCAAAGCGACCAAAATTCATATCCCTGGTGATTAAATATGCTTATATTTCAATAGAAAAACAGGCTGAATTTTGTATTACTCCTATAGGAAATTTGAATTTTTTTGTACCAAAGACAATGTTCGCAGCTTAATCATTTCAGATGGGATATTTTTGATAGAAAGCTTTACACCAGCGAAAAATCAGAATTTTCACATTTTGGGACACCTGTCATTTGACATTTCTCGTTGCACCTTTAAGGGTGCATTTTGTGATCATCTCTGTTAATGGTTCACAAGATATCCTCAAGAAAAGGTTATTTTAAAAATTTCAGTTAATTTTTATGAGTGAAATGTTTGTTAATCACACTCCCCCATACATAGGCCACTGTATTGTAATTTCTCACTGTTGGCACTAAACAGAAAATACAAAATTGCAGATTTGTTCTGGAGTAGATTTTCATGATGGGGCAAAGCTGTGGATCATGAAATGCCCTTACACAAATACGTATGTTATGTATTGAACAATATTTTTATGAGGAACCATTTCAAGACCTTAAAAATAGTGCATGCAAGACCATTGCATTACTAGAAATATTAATTGCAATTTGATCCATTGGCTTATTTGACATTTTCTCAAAAAAGTATGATCCTAAGCATATGAAAGTCATTCTCCAAGAGCATTTAACTCTGTGCCTCTGGTGTGCAATTTTGTGCTCCAGTGGGCACACTGCCTCAAGAGCATTGGTTCCTAGGGCATAATATAGATTAAATTCCCATGGTATATAATAATCCATTGGTGATACCAAGAGAAGATATCAGTAGCTTCCCACAATGCATTGCTTTCAATGGAGATTTTTGTACAGGTAGTTATGACTCGTTAGAGACCAAACATTCTTAAAATGCAAGTTTGTGATCAGTACTGTGAATTTAGCCACGCGTTTCATATCTAACGATTCACATCAGTACCTGTGCAAAAACCTCCATTGGAAGCAATGTATTGTGGGAAGCTACTGATATCTTGTTTTGGTGATACCAGCGTAATTGGAGGTTTAATTCTTTATTGTATGTCTCTGAACATTGCAATGCAATGTTTCAGCCGTACGCAGGATTTATTTTGGGGGTGCAGGACTTTGAAAAAGTAGACCTTTTTCGAAAAAGTTGACTTTTTTTAGTAAAAGTGGACCTTATCCCCATAAAATGGTCTCTTTTGGGGACTTTTTGAACATTTTATCACCAAAAAGTGGACTTTCTTGTCAATTTTTTTCTAAGTTTTGGACTTTTCTATAAAAAATTCAGCAAAAAGTGGACCTTGGGGGTGCGGAATTTTGGGGGTGCGACCCATCCCCCCCCCAATCATGATCTGATTTTTCATATGTTTTCTTCCTTGCATGGAGGCATATCACCCAAAACATCTGATTAAAAATTTTCCTTTTGGGATAGAAGAAGTATAGTGTGTACTGAATTTGGGCAATATGACAGTGTGTGTTAATAAATGTGGTATTGCTACATTTGGAGACATTTTTGTTCATAAAATCAAAAGGAAGCATTTCCTGGGCCTGAAATTTCACTGGGATAATGAGAAACATATGATCTTTCTTCTGATACCAAGATATCCATTTAAAGGGGGATGGCCCGATTTAAGTCTATAAATTTTTCATATTGATAGAATGGCCTTTACCCCAAAACCCCATCTGTAAAGTTTCGCACCGATATTTCAACCTGCTTTTTAAGTTAGAGCTAAAGACGTGATTTTGTAATTCCCATAGAGTACTGTGTAAAATTATTATTGGTCAAACAAAATGGGGCATATTTTCACTCATAAACCAAACCAAACATCCTCTAGCCCTAAGATTTCACAGGGTAAATGAGAAAAATAGTAGCTTTATTCTGATACCAAAATTTTGACCACTTCCAGTAAAATCTGGGGTCCATGGGGATGAGGAGGCTATAGCGATCGGGCCATGGGACCTCTTCAGCAGTGTTGACACCAATTTTGGGACAACTGATATAAGTAGGGATTGACATGCAAGAGCTATCACTCTCTCTTCAGTAGGTTTAGGGGTTACCACACATTCATTTTAAGAGCTTATTACCCACATGACAGTATGTAGAGGTTGTTGTTTCAAGGGATAGTATTTGTTTTGGTCTTGGGAATTTGTCGCTAAAAATATGACCAAGAAAAAACATTTAAGTTATCAGTTTTCTTTATAGATTACAAATGGCACGAAAGTAATGAAAAAAGTATAACGGCTAATTCGAACCTCATATCGATGATGTTACTAGGCATATATATGACAGAGCCCGTCAGATGCATTAATCAGTATGACAAAAAGGTGTGTCACGGATCTCTTGCCTCTACACCGCCCTCTCCCGCACCGCACAACAGCTACCCACCTCCCCCCCACCACACAGCGGGACGCCGCAGACCCGGTCACACCATGGCCAAACCCTTTTAATGTCTGCCATGCTTGAGTCACAAAGCCATACCTCTATCGCATGGTGTTCATTGCCCTTACTGTCCACGCCTGCATTGGGTCAAAAACACCCCCCCCACCCCACCCCCCCCCCCCGGCCGGGCGCCCTTATCTCTTCCTTTCCCCGGCCTAGACGGTCCAGCCCCCTCTTGCACTCCGTTCACCCACCTGTCTTTTTTTTGGTGCTTGCGACAGGCCCCCCTCCCGTTTGCATAGTGTATACACTTTTCCCTTCAACGCGCCTCTTTGCTTCCCTTCCTTTCCGCTAGAAGGTATTATCTAGTTAGCGCCTGATGTGAGATTTTCATCACGGAAATGCATCCACGCTGTCGATTGCGATTGCTGACTCGCCACACTTGATGTAACTGTGTATTAAGCACATTGCTAGGGGCATGTTATAGTGCGTATGCCGTTCAAGAGGCAGGCTAAGCTTTTGCCTGCTAATTGTGTATGCTATGAAGCCAAGGATTAAGCATTGGCTTTATATGGAAAAATCATGGAAAAATTAACATTGGTATGAAATCCTATGATATAGAACCAAATGTGTCGTTGTTAATTGGTTATCATTGGGAGTGAAAGTCATTGTAATTTACAATATTCAAAAAAAAGTCATTTCAAATCTTGCTTGACTATTTGAAAAATGATGATATTCAGTCATTGCTTATTTTTGAAGTCATTTGAACCAGGGTCTATCGCTTAAATTTTCAATGGGTGGTGAGGGGGGGATTTGTGGACTTCTGTCAATGGGGAATGCATTTGCGTCGTCTTGAAATTACATCAGGGGCTCAATTTATGTTGGGGCGTCGGGTGGGGGAGCTCTGGCCAAAAAAAATACGACAAATGATAAATGGGGCCGACTTATCTTGGGCAGAAACGATCATGAATGTGTTTTTCAAGTAAAATAATAATAATAATAATAAAAAAAATTGGCTGTTGTTAAGGCATATTTTAGAAAGAACTAGGCACAGCATATATTATTACTATGAATCCTTGTGTCAGTGGGCAGACATTTGTGATCATGTTATG
Organism: Ophioderma brevispina; assembly: GCA_023653785.1. NCBI lineage: Eukaryota > Metazoa > Echinodermata > Ophiuroidea > Amphilepidida > Ophiodermatidae > Ophioderma > Ophioderma brevispina. Next base: position 25,977 of record JAMKCH010027124.1, read on the forward strand.
CCTCACAGAACAGCCTAGTTAACGGACCAGTTTAGCTTATAAAAATATTCTAATACTATTGGAAAATTGTTGGTTCAGTAATGGAACCAGATGGGCCGGTGCTTGCCCATTACCCTAGATCGACGGCACTTGCCCTGGCTAATCATGTGCAGAGTAGGCCTGCCCGTATGGGAAAAGACACCCCTGCAAGAAGCTTGAGACAGGTTAAAGCCTTCCTGCGGCTTATCACAGGAGGCCTACGGCCAAACACAACGGAAAACTTGTACATCCAAGCAGGGGAATTGCTCAACCAGCATCGGCTCGTAGCGTATGCGGAGCATGCAGAGAAGAGCGTAGCTTGCCACGTATCAAATGTGAAGAACCCTATGTTGGACAGATTCCTGCCTATTGCCAACCGCCTTAAATCTAGAAGGAGAGTTCTAAGCAAAGTCAAACCTCTTGAAACAGTCTCTAAGGAGTAAAGAGAAGTCGCCTTATGGAAAGAAAGACTTGCTATAAACCAAGTAAAATCATCGGTTTTGAACATGGTGAGCATCTCCCACCTGGAGCTGACTCCTCATGGGCTCGAATGGCGATTTGCCTCAACAGATTGAGACCAGAACTGGTCGATCTAGGTTCCTTGCATAAGTGGGGCTATTGGAGCAGGGAACCAGGGATACTCCGGTGGTTGTGGAACAGAACCCAGAAAGGGCAACACATCTCTGGTATGCCCAATGCTGGGAGCAGGCAACAATGCACAAACAAGGACTTGCGGAATTCAGTGAAGCAGCCAGGCGTTGTGCCCGTCTCTGGCTGGATCATATTTGAGTGTTTGGACACGATAAGAAGAAGTAATGGTTCACTTGGAGATGTGTGAAAGGTGTGACTATAATGTTGCTATGACTGTGCACAAAGAAGCAATTTATTTTGCTTTGCAGAAGAAGTTCATTAGACCTGGATAGCTTATGAAATTGAAACGTAAGGGAGATCCAGCAAAAAATGTACTATTACGGCTTTCATATAGGAACCAGAGACTGGCGAGCATTGAATTAAAGAGGACACTGGCACATTGAAAAATAGTGCTGCCCCCTGAGATTTTTCAAAATCGATATTTTTGCATGGTTGTAAAGCCAATCGATGATTAGCCCTCGCCTCCAATGATTAAGCCCAAATCACGTCATTCATGGGTAACAGACATTGATTTGTAATTAATGTCGCCGGCGGTGACATTAATTGCAGACGACGGAAACGGCATTTAACACAAGAAAACGCATGCCGTATGCATATTTCAAATGGCATAAATCCTGTTTGACTGGTCTGAGACCTTTGTGGTTTTAATATTAATGAGTACGAGTCTATGATATTCATGTAATATACACATCTGTTGATTAAAGTTATGGGAAACTTCAAAGTTAGCCTACAAAATACCTGGCTATCTTTAACCTCTTATTAACGTCTCTGTTTTTTGAGTATGTTATTTTTATGTGTAAAATATATCTCTATTCTTCCAATGGCCTAGACTATCATTTGAGAGCAAATTGAAGAAATTTCATATTTTGTGAAAATGTGCCGGTGCCGCTTTAAATAAAGACGAAAATACATGGTCTCGAACCCGGTCCTCTCGCTAACTAGGCATGAGAATTAACCACTGGACCACAGAGGACTGTGTTTATGTGGATACCAGAGAAACGAGTGCTAATGTATTTCAGTCTTTATTTTAGAGTCTCTATTTTAGAGTCTCAAGCTTCCATCTCCTTCTAAATACATAATTTTAAAATTTCCTGAAATTAACCAATACTACGATCACTTCTATATATTTCAAAAACAAGTTTGATTTTTAGAATGTTCATTTCTAATGTTGCTAAAAACAAACAAACTTTCATCACAGGTATTTCCACCATGACTGCTATACAAGTGTTAATCCAACTAGCACCTGTCATATCTTTAACTATATTTTTGGAAAACAACAAAAGAACAATGGTATGTGAACTAACTGGCCACATTTTTTTCAAAATTTGCCAAAAAAGTATGCCAGATATACAATGAATCAAGGGTGGCACCAGAGTGAAATTGGAGAGTGAAACTCATAGGTAAACCCCTCTAATTTTAATGCAATTTATTGCTTAAAACACCCGTTTTTCCAAATTTGAAACTTGGGGGGGGGGGCTGTTGCCCCCCACCCCTTCAGGTGCCGCTCCTGCAATGAATGGTGGCAGTGATGGCAGTCATCACTGCCATCAGCTAGCCATTAGTAAAGAGCACACATATTAAAGGTGGGTCACCCGATCACTAACCTCGTTCCCCCATCTTACTGCATCAAAATTGAGATTTTGGTATCAGAAGCAAGTTCATATTTTTCATATTCCTTCTAGTGAAATTTAAAGCTGAGGAAATGTTTCCTTTTAATGCTATGAACAAAAACGTCTCCAAATGTGGTCGACCATTAAAGGGACATTTCGTGATCCACAGCTTCGTCCCCCAACTTCCCTAAAAAAGGTTGAGATTTTCATATCATCTGAACTGTTAACATTAGTAATCCATGTGTGCCAAATCTCACATGCAAATTTGGTTGTGTCTGTAAGAAATTCGCAATTTGGTATTTTCTGTCCATAAACAGACAGAAATTGGAGCACAGTGGCCTATGGGACCGTGGGAAAAGAGCATTTGCTCATGACAAAACCGCAAAGTCAGGATCAGCTAAAAGTTGTGAATAAGCTTTTCTCAAGGATATCTAGTGAACAATGAATAAAACAGAAGGTGCTGGAATCACAAAATGCACCTTTAATATACCCTGTCCTTGGGCTAATTTAGTACAGTACACATTTTTGCTTCCTCTATCCCAATGGCTGGACCAACAGCAGCTCGGAAGCCAGCCCCCATAATCCTTTGCGCGTGAACCATATTATCGACGGGTAATGGCGTGTTGACTCCATTTCTTTCTTTGTCGCCGATAAGGTAACATCGGTCAATTGTATCAACACGGCCATACCAGCTATACACTAGAGTACACGGTCACGAATGGTACACAAACTCAATGTTAAGCACTGCACATGAATTTGAAATTGCCAAGTCCAAAAGAAAATAAACATGCAATGATGCAAGTCCGATATTCCTAGCCCCGTTCCTTGCCCGACAAATCATACATCCTTGCCTAGACTCAGTCTCAACTTCAATCCTAAACTCAGTTACCGTCCCCGGTTACCTGCCCAAGTTACCGCCTATTCTTGGTAAATCTTACCAAATACCCAACAAACAGTTATAACAAATAAGTAAAATGTTGATATATCCACTGAAAGTAAACTGCGGATCGATCACTGAAACTTGTATTTACTAGAAATTTACTTTCGAAGGGGGATCGATCTCATCGGTGAAAGTATGTATATGCCCCATTTTTTCTGATTAAATTTAAAACTATTATTTTCTCCATTTTATTTGAGAAAAGATTTCACGGAAAGACACTTTGTTTACTATACAGAGAGAAAAGGGGATCCCTGCGTTGTTTTGCTAAGTCACCTGTTTAGATTGCACAATAAGGAAAGTTCCAGGGAATTCCCAAGATGTAAACTTAGTAACTGAGTAGCGTGTTTATGCTTTGAACGAATCAAACATTGCAAGAGCTGGGAATTCCCCCACAAAGTTATTATATATAAAGTGATTGTAATTCAGGTTATGTTTATGCATGATGCGGTTGTAATGTCTATTTTTAGACTGGATCTTGTGAAGTCAGTATAATTTGAGATTTGAGCCAAGTCTCGATGTCAGCAGTTCAATCCGCTTTGCAGTAGCGTATAGCTAGGTTTATATACAATAAGGTAGATATATACTCAACAGTGCCAGGATTTATAATTCCATGTGAGAAGAGTGCTGGAATTATTATACTGTCTCTTTGAAGCCAGGTGCTGGAATCAAGTAGGATTCCAAATGTGGACAGAGAGAAACTAATATACTGTGGATTATGTCGTCGAGGGGACTTAATTTAACCTTGACGTCTTGAACTGGTGGACAAAAGTTATCTTCAGGACTGAGAAGTTACCCTTGGAATATACACTGCAGAGTTAATTTATGTGAACTTTGCATACGTCATTTTGGAGTCTTCGCGTGAGGACATATCATAGTTGAACTGCAACGCCTTCAAAATAGGATACTAAACTCTTTATAAGTATAATAATCGTAAATTGTGTAATGATAGTAATTTTGTTTTGGACATACTAAATTCTTGAACCAAATCAGTAAAGATCATTAAAACTGTTTATTATATATAATTTAGCTCATTTGTGCACAAGGCTCATTATTTGTGTTTGAAAGGTATTTCTGACCTTAGACGTCTACGAACGTTATAACAGTATTACGAAAGTACGAGGGAATTTGTAAACCAGAGTGATACCCTGTTGTGACGTAAATAATGTAAATAGTCTCTATTAGTGTCATTGTTTTAATTCATGACCGCTGGCAGAGTGGGGGGGGGCCTCCACTCAATTCCTGTTTTCGCTCAATCGTTTGCTCTAAATGCCTACAGTGATACTAGCTTTCTGGCTGGTTCAAGAAATTATGAAGATGAAGAACTTGAAAATAATGTTTACACAAAGAAGCGCATAGCAATCGAGAATAATTTCTTGATCGTTACATACTATACGTGAGAAAGTGAAACCGCTGGACTTAAGCGCAGCTCTCGATAATGTACAAGGGGCGGTTGTTGTGCTGAACTAAGATTACATGGTATTGAGATGAGCGGTTCCCGGTTGCACTGAAAAACGAATTTGTAGGCGAAAAGGTATTTGGGAAGGTCTTCTGAGCCGCTGTTGGCTGGACCTATTTGAACTCAAAATTCATAATTTTTTTGGTGACTATGCTCCCACCTTTAATTCTCCTCTATTTTACACACATGGTAAACATCCAAATTGTTTTCAAATCAGTACAAGTGATGTAGTTTAGGTTCATTTCAGTAGATATGTGTGAATAATTTTTTTCTCTGCTGGAGTCCCCCTTTAACTCTGTGATGATTATGCAGTCCTTGATAATTCTAGCAAATAAATCACTAGAATGGATCGTACACGACTATCCATGTTTAATGAAGCCATTTCACGTCTAATTACACTGGTCAGTTTGCCGTTGTCCATCTTAGAGATCTAGCTGGCTATGATGATAATTTTCAAGCATCGTTGGGCTTTTAGGTTTGTTTGCATACAGCTTTGTTAGCATCATATCGAGAGGTGCAGTCGAAAGATGGGCATTTCATAAGAAATATTTTAAATATTTTCAAATTAAAAATTGGAACTTAGATTTGTTAACACTTCATGTATACGGTGTATGCGTTTTAAATTTTTTAACCAGGAGAAAAATATGAGGGAGAGAGAGAGGGGAGGAAGAATAATAGGAGATAGAGGAGGAAAAATATGAGCTAGTGAAAGAGAGAGAGAGAGAGATGGAGGGGATAGATGGAGGGTGGAGTAGGGAGGGGAGTATAGAGGGAGAGGTGTATAGAGGGAGCAAGGGGAGGAAGAAGATTGGATAGAGAAAAAGATTTTTATTTAGGATTGTTGATAAAATGTTGAGAGGCAACATGATGAGATGTCCTCACTTAGTCAGTTTTAAGGCAATTTTGTTTTTTTAATTGAAAGAATATAGAGATATTGCGAATGCTCGTCAAAATGAAAAGAACATAAGGCTAACCCAATAATTTTAGTGATTTTTCAATAGAAGATCAGAGCGAAAAGGTTGATAAATACATTAAACAGGTGACAGATATGGTTGCAGAGTACCTTTAAAATGAGGGCGTGATAATACATCCAGCTTATTGAAAGTGTGGAATTTGATGGGCAGCCAGTAGAGCTCAATGATAATGGGAGTAATATGCTCATGCTTTCTCATCTTAGTAGTAAGATGGGCCATGCAAGATTACCTGGTCTTTTTCTGAACACGGAGATGACTTCTGTTCCATGGAACCTGTTCAAAGAGATATATAGAAGTATAATTTGGTCAAGTGAAGTGATTGTAGTGCACTCACTATAAGATGAAACATGACCTTTGAGATTACACTGGGGAAGACCAAGGTCATAATGCAACCTATGGTAAACATCAGGGATGCAAATTCGTCAGAGTTTGCGAGAATCAAATTTACTTGAAATGACACCACTTAATACACGATTCAATGGGGAAAATTGATTCTCATACAAGGGTGCTACGAGAATCCCTGGGAGAATCGATTTTGTGATTCTCGTCGAATTTGCATCCCTGAACATACTATGGTAACTAAAGAGCATTTTGCCACAACTTGGAGCATCTCCTCCAGGCCCTTAGCCAGGAATTTATTTGGGGGGTGCGGATTTGCCAGAAGTGGACCTTTTTTGACAAACATTTTTTTTTTGGCTCGCTGCGCTCGCCGGTTGCCTCAGATTTTTTTTACCATCGCATACAAAACATGATAATAATAGTAATGTGTAATGCAGTAGTATTGAGCTGTGCATATTTACCTATAGTTATTCAGATAATCACAGCACTTAAAACAACAGCTTAAACATGACAAAGCGGACCTTCATCATGATGAAGCAGACCTTTGTCATTTTTTTTGGGGGGGTGCATCGTGCCACACCCCCCTGGCTACGGACCTGATCATCTCTGACAAAATGTGTACAGTAAACAATATAAGTGGCAAAAGAATGGGGTCATGTTCCACCTTACACTGGACAGTGTATAGTGTGTGGCAGTGGTTTCTGGGAAGACCAAGAAATCTTCTCTGACTGAATATAATCAAAACACTTCCTGAAATAAAAATGCATTAGTGAGGGTTAGTGTAAATACTGCAAATGGAAAATCTGTGTAAATAGAACAGCCAGAGTTGTGTGCAAACAGGGCAAAATAGGGCAGAATAATAGCCAAAATGATGAATCAGTAAGGGATAATTTGTGTATTAAAAGAGGGGAAACTCCAAGTGGACTTTTGAGTATTAGGTGGAGAATCAACTCTACTGAAGGGTTATTTCTGAAATTTTTGGCATGAATAATGGATGAGGATGAAGTTGTATGTGGGTCACGGGAACACCCATTGACCGACACATATCAAAGCGCCTAAATCTGTTTGTGGTTTGTGTCTGTATTTCTGTAATCTATTTTGATTGATTTTGGTGACTTGCTATATTGAAATAGGCTTGGCCGTCATCATCTACCCATAGTTTTGATATACAAAAGGAGCCCCCTAGAGAGCAACCAACTTTTGGAAACCAGTTACAGAAGTGAACTTACTCCCTCCATTTCCACTGTGTATAAACATGATGTAGCAGTGTCATTAAGATGTCAGTGCCACTGCTACTATTAGATGTGGTGTATACTGCCATCTATTGACAATTTTGAACAATATGTTGTGCTGTTGGGCACATAATGCAAGCTAATACAAGGCACTCATTTCTCTAGGGAAAGGTGTAGAAACAGTAGCAATTTAAGACAATCCTAGGGGGGTCAGGGGCATTTAGGAAATGTGAGGAAGTATTCTGCTTCATGCAAATTGTGACCTATTGTATCAAAATGTTCCACATATTGTAGGGCAGAACATACTTCTG
>JAMKCH010027125.1:0-26933 GCA_023653785.1 Ophioderma brevispina
TGAGCGAAGTACTACTGACTGTATCTACAGAACCGTTGGACCTAGGAGGTTGCGAGACCACTCAAAATGTGCAGAATTACCACATTATGGGGGGTCAGTAATATATTTTTATATAAAAAAGTCAAAGGTTTTTAAGATAATTGTCAAAAACTGATTTCACCATATTGGGCACTATACAATTATGAATGAATTCATAAGGTTTTCATGCCAAAATAGGAAGGGAGTTCACCATACACCTTGGATTTTGCTCTAACTCTCCTCAGGGATAATTGTTGGAGTAGCCAAGGGTAGGTCACAAAAAGAAAATTCATATTCCTTTCCGTTCTCAAACGGCAGCCCGTCAACATTTTGTGACTTTGAGCAAAATTGGGTAATATTAGGTGAAAAACGTGCATTTTGTAAGTGCTATTATAACATTGTATTTGCTCCACAACTCAATCAGTTATGACGTTTGTATTGCACAGAGCTATTGACCATTTGGATTTCAACAGGGATATAATCAGCATTTAAATGTTACTCCTATCGTTTGCATGGGGGGGGGGTCAAAATGGCCAATCGTAAAGTGAAAATATATTGTTTTCCATTTTATAGGGACTTAAGTTAATGTTATGTTAAAGTCCCTTCAACAGAAAAGTTAAATGCTGCTGAAGGGTCTTTAAATGATCTAAAAGCACTAACTGCTTGTGACCATGAAACAGGCAAAAATGAAGACTCCCCCCTGGTTGGTATGCATGAAAAAGTCACTAAAATAACCTGAATTTAGACGGCACGCCGCGTGGTGGGATTAGCGACTCCTACCGTGTATTTTTCATTTTGTAGGGCCTAATGGCTGCTGAAGGATCTTTAAATAATCTAAATACACTAACTACATGCCGGTTCCAGGCTAAACATTTCATTAACCCTTAAAAGTTGGGTCCCCCTTTTGTGGCTCAAATGAAAAAGTCGCTAAAATTACCCAATTTTTTTACGCCGCACTACCATTGGCGTAGCCAATGGAGGAGGGGCACCCCCCCACACACACACACACAATAAATCGAGAAGGGGAGCCAAAAATGGAAAGGAAAAAAGGAAGAGAAAAGAGAAAGAAAAAGAGAGAAGAGAAAGGGGAAAGAAGAGAGAAAAAAGAGGGAAATAGGGAAGAAGAGAATGGGCAAAGGAGAGAAGAGAAAGATGGGAAGAAGAGGAAGGGGAAGACGGAAAAGGAAACGGGGAAATTTGTGCTCTGAAACACGAATTTTTAGCTTCTAAAATGGCAAAACCCAGGACCTTACGGGAGCTCCGCCCCTATGGACCCCACCCTCGTACATTAATCGTCCCTCCTGCAAGTACAAGAGTCGGGAAATCTCTTGATTCTTTCCTGCCTCCCCCCTCAACCGAGTCAGGTCTGGCTACGCCACTGCTCACTACGGGCCGCATGGTACGGGTAGAGATACCGTAATGTAATTAAAATGTGGCTTGATAATCTTTGTATACATTCAAATGTGAAGAAATCTAATTACAAAACAATGTCAATAAAAAGTCTCTATCCCTAATACATGGCTCGTCCCTCTCAGTTTCAGTTTGGGTAATTTTCTCGACTTTTTACGCTGACGCACGGGGGGGGGGGGCAACTGTTTTGGGGCATGGAATCTTGATATTTTGCTGTTTTCACATAGTGACGGCATCCAGTTAAGTGCTTTTAGATCATTTAAAGCCCCTTCTGTGTCATTTAACTTTGCTAATTAGGTCCCTATAAATGGATAACAATTTACTCGTTACTGTGGGGACATTTGGGTGACCCTCCCAATGAAACGAAAAGATAACATTTAAAATGGCTGATATTCCCAGTTGAGATCCAAATTGGTCAGGAGTTCTGTGCATACACAGCTAGCTATAACTAGCTTAACTGATTGAGTTTTTGGAGCAAATACACTGTTATAACGGCACTTAAAAAAATGCAACGGTTGTTACCTATATATGTTACCCAATTTTGTTAAAGGTCACAAAATTTATACGTGCTTTCTTTGAGAACTGAAAGGAATATGGATTTCTGTTTGTGACCTACCCTAGTTACCCTCGACCATTATCCCTGAGGCGATTTAGATCAAAATCAAAGGTCTATGGTGAACTCCTTCCTGTTTTGCATGGAAACCTTATTAATTCATTCCTAATTGTATAGAAATAGTGCACGGTAGATGAAATCAGTTTTTGACATTCTTAAAAAACCTTTGACTTTTGGATTAAAATGTATTACTGACCCCCCCATAATGTGGACATTCCGCACATTTTGAGTTGTCTCTCGACCTTCTAGGTCCAACGGTTCTGTAGATACAGTCAGTAGTACTTCGCTCAAACGGGGCGTGACCCCCAAAAAGGGGCGTGGGCATTTTCATCAACAGCAATTTTCCCGTCGTCATGGGAATTATGTTCCAACACAAAATTTTGTTCCTGCCTTCAATTAGTGGATTCCTGAGATTTAGCTCTCTGGACATATAATGCTCATAAAAACCCACCATGAGCTACTAGAGTAATCGGAAAACCTTGTTTAGCGACAGAAAAGGTTTTTATCTTTTGGTGTAAAATATGTTCCATAGACAGGTATGACTTCAGTACATGAATGTTGCTTTTTTTCAAGATCCGATTAACCAGGCCAAGAAAATAAGTTTACAAAGGTTTTCCTTTTCAAATCAATAGCCTGGTTTTAGAAGGAAAAAAACAGGCTTATCGGCCCTCTTAACAGTTGATAAGACGGAATAAAAAATACGAATAATTTCTTCGTCATTTTCAGCACTGGTGGCTGCCATCATTGCCGGCAGACAGTACTTTGGAGCATTAAATATGGTGAGATATCACTTCCAGGGAGGTGGGAAGAGTTAAGTAGTGATTGTTTGGCAACAGTTGATGCGTGTATCTTATATTGGCTAGTTGGGAATGTTTGTACTCTTTAAAGTGGGTAGTCGTAAGATAAGTCGAATATGGTGAGTTACTCATTGGCAGAGTTTAAGATATGAGAAATTTGGGATGTGAGGCGCTTAATGTGATGTATTGGTGATGTTTTGTAACCCTACAAATTTAGTCCTTTTTGAAAGTTTTAAATGTGTTTAGTTTAGATTCAGAGTATTGCAAGAGTTGTGGTTTTGTAAACATTCTTCCTAAACATCCTGCCTAATTCAATGTAAACATAACACCATCCTAACAACACCACTACCTTTTTCTTAACGTAACTTTGAAGGTAACAACTCACCATATTTTTAAACTCTCAAAAATGACTCCCCACTTCAGGTACAAACATTTCCCTAAGCACTACAAACACTCTACATACAGCGTTTTGGCTAAATATAAAGATTTCTTCAAAATGCTTTGCTTTTTGAATTGACCGTAACTCAAGGTATTTTAACTCCCAAAAGATCTCCCTCCTTTTAGTATAAACATATCCACATGACTTGCCGTCGATTGATTTTTAATTCCGTCGGTTAATATTTTCTTAATATTATGTTCCATACATACACAAGATTTTCAGAATCCGACAGTGTGCAATAAATTTGTCAGGGGAACATAGTTCATAATTCGAAAAAACATGTACTCACTATAATTTGTATGTATATGCGTAGCTGGCTGTAGCTATAATGTCTAATGGCGGCGCCCTGGTAAGGGACGAATTTTTTTTATTTCGTATTAATATTCGATCCAACGACTGCTTAATGCCACAAGAGTGCACTTTCACTCTTTTAAAGTGGACTACAGCCCCGCCCCCGCCAAAGAATACTTTTTTTGGTCAAATTTAACAAAATGATCATTTTTTCCACCTTTCAAAAACAATATGTTTGTTAATTTTACCCTCGATAATTTCAATAATGGGTATTTATCAGTTTTTAATTATCCAAGCGTAAATTTGAACCAAAAATGCCCTCTAAAGGTGTGAATTTCGCTCTGTTTACACTTGGAGATACTCCAATAAGCAGATTTCAGAAAAAGATGGGTTTTTGGTGTCGCCTTGCTTAGGCAGGAAGACACAGAGGGATCACTTTGTCCACTGTTGTCTGTTCATGTCTGTGGTTGTCTGTTGTTGTTAATGTTGATAGTCGGTTTGATGTGAAAAAGGATTAACATTTCCCTTTATATCCGCTACTTTGATGAATTTAACCAAACTTGGGATCCCTCCTTTGTTGATGAGTTCAAAGGTACATGCCAAGCTCAAGGTCATGTGAGGTCAGTTGTAAGATGTAAATGTAAATTGACTCATTGAATTTAAAATTTGAAGTTGACTGCATGGAACCAAACTTGAGAAATGTGGAACTGGCCTCCCGGCATTTGTTTTATATGCGGTCAATATTCACTGCCCAGGTCAAGTCAATCATTAAAACCTCAGCGGCAGACCGACATATCGGTCCAAGATCGATGTATTTTTTGATCAAAAACGGTTTCTAGACGGATAAAATCTGTTTTTTTGGAAAATTGAAAAACCAGCTCTTTCAAATCGGATAATGGGGATGAATGGGTGGGTGGGTTAGTCAAAAGAGGTCATGTTCTCCTAGCATGTCAAACTCTAACAGAATCACAATGAAGCTTGTTTGTCACCACACATCCCTTTATCTCATTTATTGGTAGTCAAAGATGTTGATGTTCTCCTATCTTGTCAAACCAAAGCATCACAATTCACATGTTTATTTGAAAAGTTTACCTAGGTAGGTATTAAGACAGAGACCACACGATAATTCATAGAGAAGCTAAGCAGGAGACTTGTGGTGCCGCTTTTTTGTGTTGTTTTTTTTTTTGGTTTAAGGATGGTTGGGGTTTTGAGTGGATGGGGTGGGTGGAAACTTGGTGGTCTATGTGGAATTATTTATATAGAATCAAAGACAAGGTGTACCCAGAGCATGTCAAACCTAAGCCTGACAATCCATGTGCCGTGAAACCTTGTCCAATTCCCTAAGGTAGGTATTTTTTGGGTTTTTTTTTTTGGGGGGGGGGGTGTAGGATTGGTGGGCTTGAAGTTGGTTGGGGGGTGCTGGGAGAATCCTGAGGGTTGATGTGGGGCAGGTGAGGGTTGCTGTGGAAGGACATCCCAACTGAAATCATTGCTGAGGTTATAATTCACCTATGCTTTGGGTGCACAGCTCCTTGCAACTGTAGTACAGTTTATGGCAGGGGGGGGGGCAAGGCAGTCTGTGATGGAGTGTGGTAATTAACATGTAGCACTGTTGACCCTGTCATCTGCTACATAGTACAAAGAACAAAAAAGGTTAAAAAATTAAACTGTGAACCTTAAATTTAGAATAATGCATTATTTTGTCACTGCCTTAGGTTTCATTTTAATGAAAAGTACCATCTTTCTGGCAACACTACTTCAATATACTAAACAAAGCCCCAAACTTAATTTCTACACAAGTGCCATCCCCTTTCTCTGTCTATCTAAAAATATTTGCTGCCCTGGTGCGTTACCTTGGAGTTTTTTATTTCAATTTAATACGATGATTTTTTTATATCAATAATAATATGTGCTAAAACACCCCTTTTAAAATAATGGTATCTTCAATGAAGCATCCCGCATGTCCTCTGGCCCTGTTTGTGAAAAGCAAAACACCGGTCATGGTATTTTTCTTGAGGACGTTATTGATTTTCTTAGTATTAACGTGACATTTACAACATCAATGTTGTCTTTTTAAGGTTTGAAACCTGAACCTGTGCAATAATGGGGAAAAATCTGTTATTTTGGGTGTTACCATGGCCAACCAAGGGTCAAAGGTTGAAATAATTTCAAAATTTAAAGTACCAACCTAAGAACTAATTATACACAAACTTTGAAGTAAATTCCCGTTTTAAGGTCTGCCAACTTTTTCAAATATCGTTCGATTTTCCAGAAATGTCTCTTAATTATTACTGTTTTCTGAATGTAGGTTGTCTTTCTTACGCACACTGCATTAATCTTATAGACACGATCTTTACTCCCTTTACCCCAAAGGGAATCTGACATCTTAATGTAAGATTTCAAATGAGCGAGACTTCTTGCATAGTCCAAGAGGGGATAATGATATTGGGTTCAATCCCCGGCCTTTGTTGCCATTACAAAACATATCGTGTCCATGGTACAAAAGTTACTGTACGAAATCGGCTTACTGAAAATGATGCATTCAGTTCACAATGTCTGTTAGCTAACGAGTGCTTGTGCCATGGTTGGCCGGCAATGTCAAATCCGCTTTGAGCTAATCTCTGATACATAATTGTGTTATGTGTGAAATGATATAAGAATGCATTATTCTCCAATGCTGTGATACGGAATGTATTTTTGCAGTGTCCACGAAGTTTAAAATTAAATAATGTGCTGGTTTTCGGTCCTGATACTTCATTGAAACATGCAAGCTTCTTAGACTGTGCAATAATGTATTTAAGTCAACAAATTTGGTTACTCTCTACTTTACTATACCTTGTATGAAGCACAATAAACTATAGCCTGCAAAGTCTCACAATCTACCGGGTCTTTTTTTCATTCAAGGCATATCTAGGCATTAACAGTAGGTAGGTAAAATACGATGACGGATTGGGCGCCAAGAATGCGATTAACCTTCCTTTGAAGCTCTGCAAATTCCTGGTTTAATACTATATGAGCATGAAAGGGCGTTCCCTAAGCCTACGTGAATGGGAGAAATTAGCTTCTGTGGGAGGGCACATTTCCACACCTGGGGATTTCACAGCATGTCATGATACCTGACTGAGCGCCTAATGCGAGAATCAACCTGAGAGCAAGCTAAGAGATCTGGTTCTTTTGTCCATAAAACAGGCGATGGAAGGAGTACATTCCCACCGCCCTGCGATGACCCAGTGGATGGACGTGGTAAGATTGTGAGCTTACTCCTCAGGGATCAGCTATGGTGGAAATGGTCGTCTCTCTGGATTGCTCAAGTTTGGGTAGTGTAGTAGCTGTTGCTCCATACCATGCTGAGCTTGCATATTCCATGCATGTTGGGTAGAACGACGGTGACTTATGTCCCTAACATCCCTTAACTTCTTCAAAATGCACCTCTCAAAGAAATCACGGAGCGGACACCTGCCTTGGGTAAGGGTGAAATTGCTTCAAAAATATAACCAAGTTTGATCACTCAGCTCGTCAGACAAAAAGATCTGGCCACATTTTGTCATTTTTTTGATGTTTTACACACTTTTTTGACATTTTTCCTTACCCCACCCCCCGACAGGAACCCATGGCATGATCCCGGGGAAATTAATTAAACATCGTTGAGTAGTTCTTGTGCCTCTTACAATATACCCAAGTTTGGTACCTCGAGCTCATCTAGGATATGGCCCAAATGCTGACCTTTTTGGTAACAATATTTACTTCAACATTCCCTCCCCCGGACAGACCCAGGGGAATGAATAACTCTACAAACCTGAAACTCATCGATGAACTATATCATATTCATAACTCAACCAAAAATACTCTAAAAGGTCACAGGTCAGCAACCCCCACACGTGGCCAATTGTTGACTTTTTTTGAAATTTTGACCTTTTTTACATTCCCCACCCCTGTCCGACCCAGCACCCACCACGAGGGCAAATGTTGACCATTTTTTTGTGTTGCAAATGTTGACTTATTGACATTTCCCCCGCCCCTGACGACTCAGGGAGGATACGGGATGAATTACATGGTTAGAGGGCTTTTTTTACCCTCCTACAATGTATCTAAGTGTGGCTACTCTACCCCCCTCATTTTAGAAAAAAAGTAATAGGACCAAATGTTCCATTCCAGGGTTACACGACGGACTAATGGACAGACGCAGCTCATTTATAGCCCCCGTTCCGAACTCGTTCGGCGGGGACATTATTTTATTAAACATGCTGCATATGAATGCGACTCAAAATGTACACGGAACAGCTGTAATTTTGGCATAAAAAAACCACACAAACGATCAAAAAATGTTTCAGAGTCTGGAACATTTGCATGGAAAATGCTTTTTGACCGAAGTCGGAATATTAACCATGCCATAAAAATTCCGATATTGTTTGTCTTTTTAATTTAGGAATTTCACGCCACCCTCTAAAAATTTGTCTTGCAGTTTGTCCAACGCATCCATGCTAATGCCAGTATACCAATACATGGGTTTTTTTGTTAAATGATTTTATTAATGTTCCTGTATTGTTAGCAAATCACCTGCTTCAGAGCAGGAAGCAGCATAGCATAGGGGCCTTATTTAAGGCGTTCGTTTACCCCTCACTACAGAAAAGGTTTAACACACCTTTGGTAGTTAGTATGGCCCTCTACATCAATGCTATGTGGTAGAAACTTTTTTCATAGGGGCGTTACACAGGGGCAACCATGCCCCAATCATGTTGAAATGTCTCCATAAGGATTCGAAAAATGGTATAGTTTTGTACACTTTAACTCCCATTGGTTTTGGAGTTATCGGGTAAAATACAAAAAATGTCATCTCATTTATACCGGGGTCAACATTTAAAGGTTAATCTGATTATATTTTTAAAATACTTGTAAATTATTGCCTGAGGTAAGAGGGCTCAAAAAAGTATTATTTTGATTATGTTAAATGTTTTACTTACGGAGATAAGAGTCAAAGAAGGTCAAACACCAATGGATTATGTTGCCCTATGACCGATTTTATCGCATAACATGGTAATATGCATTGCAGATTGATACAAACTATTTCCTTATTTTGACACATTAAGCAAGATGAACAAACTTCTTCATTTTTACAAAAAATTGAGCAACTTCTGATTGTGACCCCGTACAAAATACAAATTGACCCTTTTTTTATAAAAACCAATTTAGCCAATTTTTACTTATAACTTCCAAAAACAAATGGTCATAGATGTACATACTATACATTTTGGGAAATTCCGTATGACTAGGAACGGACAATATGGCCATACATTTCAAAAGTGATTGGAGAATTTTAAAAATTTGACCCATTTATAAATTAAATTTGGTCCTATGAAAATTGATACCCAATTTGAGAGTACGACATACGTAGCATGATGTAGGAGGGTCCATACTAACTAGCAAAGGTGTCAAACCGTTTCTGTAGTGATGGGTAAAACGTGATGTTTGACCTGGTCCGAGCTCCTACTTACTTGTTCCTCAAAGTAATTTGTACAATAAGTTGATTTCTTGAGTGTGGAAGACTACTATCTAGCCTTCGCATCCAATGCGGGTTACCGTAACATTATGGAATACGAAGGTGTTTTTAAGGACTATCGTTAGTAAACTAAATCGTTTTGACATATTCACAGGATATGGTTTCTCTGTTGTATTATGAAGAACGTGTCCTCAGAGATGTATGTTCCAGCAATGCATTCCTTACAATACTTGCACCTGTGAGACAGGGTTTGTTGGTGTTGTACATAAGATCTCCTTTGGTTGGCCAAGTCTTGGCACAATACTTGCACCGATATGGTTTCTCCTGTGTGTGAGTACGAATATGTATGGTAAGATGGGCTTCTGTAAAGCGTTTCTGACAGTACTCACACTGGTAAGTTTTCTACTTGGGACCCGAATTGAACTTTAGAGTTCGCTTTTCTGCACAAACCGTTTCGACAATACTCACACTGATAGGGGTCTCTCTTTGTGTGGAGCAAGAATATGCTCTTAATATGACCCTTCGTGCAAAGCATTTCTGACAATAATCACAAATTAAAGGGTGTTGGTGAAAGAAAATGGATTTTAAGATGTTCCTCTTGTGTAAGGATTTCTGACAATATCCACACAGATAGGTTTTTCCTTTTGTGTGGAGTGTGAAAAGTGTTTCTCAAGAGCCCTCTTGGCAAAGCATTCTTCCCAATTACTCACCACTGATAGGGTGCTCCATTTTGTGATAAGAATATGTCTATCAAGAAGGAACCTTTTGTCCAAAGCACTTTTGGACATACTCGCAATGAAAGAGTTTAGTGTGGACACGAATGTGATTTGTAAGATGTCCCTTTTTGGAAAGCGTGCCTGACAATATCTTTCACACTGGTAAGCGTTTCTCCTTTGTAGAGTATTAATAGACCTTAAGTGTTTGCTCTCTGCAAAGCGTTCTGACAATACTCCCACTGATAGGGTTTTTCCTTATGTGAGTAAGAATATGTCTATCAAAATGATTTTTTTGTCCAAAGCATTTTTGACAATACTCACAGCGAAAGGGTCTAGTGTGGATTTGAATGTGTCTAGTGAGATGCCCCCTTTTGTACAAAGCGTTCCTGACAAAGACTCGCACTTGTAAAGTTTCTCCTTTGTGTGAGTACGAATGTGAACTTGAAGAGTTCCATTTTCTGCAACCTTTCTGACATACTCACACTGATAGCGTTTCTCCTTTGTGTGGAGTAAGAATATGTCTATAACATGGTCCTTTCTGCAAAGGATTTATTGGACAATAACTTACACGTGAAACTCTTCGTGTGAACATGAATGTGTCTAGTAAGCTGTTCCATTCGTGTGTTATGTAAAGCGTTCCTGACAATACCCAATTGTGAGTTTCATCTCTGTATGAATTCGAAAATCTCTCTCAGGATCCTCCTTTTGTTTAAAGCGTTGCCACGATTTATCACTTGTAAACGATTTCCATTGATATGATCTTTCTTGCAGCATACAATGTTCACCTTGCAACTTCAAATGACTTTTTTCTGTGATGATAGGTGCTGTCTTAGTCTATCCAATGATCTGTAAAAAACATTCCACAAATTTACAACGCAAGTGGTCTGTATCCTCTCATGCGATTTTAATTACAAGATCCAGCTTAAGATAACACGAGATCGGTGTCCACTGCAGATTTAGTGCAAGTCCGTTAGCTTTAAGGTTATCACAGTTGCAAATGTTTTTACAGAAATGGGCGACCACTCCTTCGAGGAAGATGAGTAAGCAAACATTGAACTCATAATCTGAAAAAAAAATGAAATAGTAAATCCGTAAATGAACCACATTTTGAAATACAACATCACTCTCATGGGCATAATAACATTAATTTAACCTACACCGGGCACAAAAAAGATCTCGATCAGTATTGCTGCCAAGTCCTACCATTTTGAAAGATCGGAATAGCACATTGTATGTCTAGGTCTTGATCTTTATTAATACCTTGCTTGTTTAAAAGGCGTGTAGAAAAGGGCTGAAGATAGAACGCCCGACCCGACGAAAGACGATCACGGAATTCTCCAAAAGACCCCCAACTAAAGTATGGATTTGAGTAATGCGAGGCCTCGTATCACCTGTGGACAGCGCAAAAACATTGAAAGCCAAGAAAAACAGTTTGTCTCAGAAGACCCGCGCGCATTTTGATATAAAATTGGATCGATTAAGCCCAAATTAAATTGGTCGAGCTAACGAGTTGGCAAAAAAATTGGGGCGAGACGCAGTCGAGACCAGGGGGCGGATCAGCCATGGTAGAGGGGGGGTGCCAAGATAAGTGTGTAGAATGGCTGCGCAGAGAAGGAGAAGGGGTGGATTCCGGGAGGGGTAGTGTGGCCCCCCTCTCCCGCCCCCCCCCCCTCCCCGCGCGAAGCGTGGAAAAGAATCTGCATTTTTATAATGGCAATCAGCTTTTTTCAAATGTAGTTGATGGGAATATTGTTCACATCACTGATTTCTAAATGCGCTGGAAAGAGTTCTTTAAGGACAATAAGCATTATACCTGGCGAGCCAGGCGAGCCGAAATATTTTTAAATCTTGGTGATTTGACAAAAATGTTTACATTTTCAACAGAAATCAGAAAATATTATTACCACGTAATGATTTCTAAGTAGGTGGGCGGATCGCCCATTCTCAAGGCTGGGGGGGGGGGGGAGGGGGGGGGGGGGGAGACAAACTGAAAATGGAAGTCAAAGCCCTGCCAATGATCAGTTTATACACAATTGGAAATTTGTTAAAAATTGTTGATAGTTTGTTTGAATTAACGACATGTAAAGTGTTCAAAGAGGGTTCATGTTTATTCTAAGCTGCAAGGGCGTGGGTATGAGAGGGGGTGTCCCGTCCAGCGCGAGCGCGGAACCCCTGCAATGTTCACCTTTCCAAAACACATTTTCTATTCCAAATTTGATGAAACAATTTGAACTACAAAGCTTTGCAAGTGGTTAACTTTATTCTAGGTATGATCAATGGTCTTAAAAATCTAGGTTGATGGTAGGTTTTGTTGTAGAATTTATTAAAAAATGTTAATGAAGAGTTCATATCACGGACGCAGGGTTGAATGGGCCCTCTCCCACGCTTCACGCGGAAGCCCTGCAACCAATCCACTTTCCAAAAACACATTTTCTTATGCCAATTAAGAAACAATTGAAATTTACAAGTGGTTTACTTCATAATGCTTATAGATATGATCAACGATTTCTTCAAATCACCGTTCGATCGATCGCCTTTTTTGAAGTCCGAAGTAAACGCTTTCCAGCTTTTTTAAATGATGAGGAACATGCCATCTTTTAATATTCTGTGGGACAAATTTAGACCCTAGAGCCAATTATTTACAGGTCGTTCTTTCTACGGGTGTATAAAATGGTCCATGGAAATACTGCTGATTCATCAATCGGACAATGTTATTTAACCGTATTTTCTTACCTAATCGTAATACTCATGTTTTTGACTACAGGACTGTAAAAATGATAACAATCGCTTAAAAAAGGGAAGCAGATAGGGGAACAACACCTCCACATTTTTGCGTAAACGAATAGATACCTCACTCATTATGCGTCAAGGAATTTCTTCTAAAAGGGTTTTGTGGCATTGGACATGTTATTAAAAGTAATAACTAAACATTCTTCTCAAAACATTAACAATATAAAGCCCTATAAGTTTCTTCAAACAATTGTTTGCACCAAAATATTGTACCAAAATGATATGGTATCAGAAAACTTTTACGGATCAAATCATGTTTAGACCAAAATTTGAAACAGGTTTGGATTGAGAGTTCTCTGGTATAAAATAATTGCACAAAATCAATTTGGATCAGAGGGAACTGTATGGTCAATGACATGATTTAAAACAAATTTGAAACAGATAAGTAATTGTATTTTGGATAAGAGTTTTTTACTTAAACAATAATGCAACAAATAGCCCTGTTCTAAAGACACTTCGATAAACCCAGCCCACAAAGGATTATTTATGAGTTGGTGTCTTAGTTTTCAATGAAGTCTTCCTTCAACTTTTTTCACCAATGAACTTGGAAGAATTGTCTTCATTTTCCAGTTAGATAATACTTTTGATATTTACAATATTTAAATGACTAATCTGATATTAATTGAAATTGAATTAATATCAGGACAAAATGATGGAACTGAACAGGGTAAAATAGATCAGCTTACAAAATCTATCACATCTGCCTTATTTCTTCACCAAATCCTTCATTCAGCATAGATCATAGATAATAGAAAATATCCCACGGACGACAACATAAACTTTTGTCACAAGGTCGGTCATTTTTTTGGTTCTTCATGTAGAATGGTTTTGATATATGTCACATTGGCGCGTCGCGTAATAAAATCAGGAAAGACCCTCTTTAACAACAGCGCATGTTAAATCGGTAAATATATACAAAGCAGAGATTATTCCCAAGGATAAAGCAAACCTTGTAAATAAAAGTGCAAATGAAAAAACAAAAAAGAGAAAAATACAGCTTTGCACGTGCAAACGAATACACATGTGAGGGATATAAAGGAGTATATTAAAAGCCAGATTTTAACATATGAACAGAGAAAAAGAGAAGCTCTGCTCCGACAAGAAATTCGACTTCGTAAGGAAAATGGTTGAAAAAACTTGAAAATAGTGAGAGGGAAAATTGTCGAGATCCGGACAACCACCCTCAACAGACAGCAGTACTAAAGAATGATACAATTTCAACTGTAAATAATACGGGTAAAGATACAAAGCAACAATTGCACTCTACTCTATCAGCTGTATGATTACAAAATTTCAATGGGAAAGTCACCATGAGAGGTATTACAGCCAAAAAGGAATGAATGCAGCAATGTGCAAAAACAACGGCTGGAAAGAGTAAACCAACCGGGAAGACGGTAAATTAAATGAAAATGAAACGGATTGGAGAAAAGACACTAACAGAATTTCGTTAAAAAAGACAATCATCGTGTTAGTGGCGTTGATGGGTGACGACGAGGGACAATGAAGATAGAAGTACACAGTTGACCATAAACTTAGTGCATAAAATATTTATATGGAGTGTAACAAAAAGTACAATGAGTTGACCATTTTAAGCTGTGAGGTTTGATTGTACATTAAGTGCGTGTTCCGTCGTCTTTGGGACACCCTGTGATTTACCCGGAAGTAGTATCATTTTGATGTCAGCTGAAAGGCCGTATGTTTCTCATTGTGTCCTGAAATTTAGCTTTCAAATCCATTTCTTCTCAAGATACAGATAAAAAAATAGTTGTCTGGTGCTGCATATAGTAACAGGGCCATTTTAGTGATGCACAGTCAAGTCCTTCTAACGTGCCACAAAAAGTTGATAATTATATCATTGAATTGTGGGATTAGTATAGATGTGTGACTAATTTTACGTGTAAATGCGATTTTAAAAAAATGATATTTGGAACTCGTATTTTGTGTTTTAAGCGGAGGGAATAACAAGACAGTTCCCAATGGGACAGCGTGATGCACGATTTGGCATAACATTAAAACGCACCGTCAGAATCAACTGAAATTTGTAATAAGTTTTTCCAGGGGATATATAGTGTGAAACAAAAAACAAAATGAAAGGCTAGGATCACGAAATTGCACCTGTAATATTTTTGATTGATTTTGGTTAAGCTGCCGACCATTTTGTGACTATAAAGGAGTTATACAATTAAACTTGGAGACATGGATTTATTAAAACATGTGTCCGTTTCCGATAGCAGATAAAAATTAATTTTGTGGTTAATGAAATCATTTAAGAAACGTTAAATGCATTTAGAGCTACATTAATGTTCAAACATTCTGATGAAGCTTTCACTAATGGCATTTGCTTCAATGGTATACTGACTTTTGGGCGCCTGTGTTTTGGATATGAAGGAACACAAAAAGGCTTTGCACTCGCCATGTAAACTTGAAAGGCTAGATGATTAGTTCATTCCTGATGAAAACAGTAAATTGGGATACATGCCTTTTTTCCCAAGTAATTGACGCAGTCTTAAATTTTCTTTACGGTGACGCTGACCGATCGTGGGTTGAATCTATATAAATAACATTAACTGAATATAACATAATGTTAAACAGATCCTTTGTACTGCTCATTCGATATCATGATCATATTTTCTGTATGAAATTGCAACACGCCCAAATCCTTCTACATAAAAATTAGTCCTCTTTTTCCCCCACATTTTTCCAATAATTCATTTCAATCACTTCCCAGATCACTTCTACCTCACATCTACTTCTATACTAGTGACATAGAAGTATTTGGGTCTCAAAAGAAAATAAAAATACTTGATCTATCTACTATAACACACGAGTCTCCTTCGTGCAAGAAAAAGCAAAAATTACGCCGATCACTGCACATGAATTAGCTCGCGAAATGAACACCACAATTTTGTGGTCTTAGCACTATGTCATATAAATAAACTAACCGGGGACAAAACCCTTTCATTTGTTCTCCCATATCGTTGTGGCAAAACAAAATACTCCCATCTATTACATCATTACATTTGCATTTTCTTTGCACAATGGTCATGAATGCGAAATGTCACCCAATGTAAGTTTTCATGTATAAATGATGTCATACATAAGACTATATCCACTGCTATCATGCAAAAAACGTATATTGCCGCAAAACGACAGTCATGTATACGGGCCAGATACACCAAATCACATTTCCTCTCCAGCGCCTTCCGCGAAACAGATATACGTACACACATGAGTCCTAACAAATCAATCAACCATTTTATCAAGACATCCACAGATCACAAATCCTATTTACATCGGCGACTTCATTTACTCGTGGGCAGGGACTAACTTATACGTTATACCCACACGCGGTGTACCCTAACTAACGGAAACTAACGGCACACGCGATCGGGTCGCCCTGAGTCATTTCTTCACCACTGATCGTAGTGACACTACAGCAGAATTTACACACTGACATGGTTGCGTACCAATACGAGGAGCTTTGGATGTACCAAAACGAAAAATAAACATCTGCGATGAAAAAAACATGGTTATAAAAACTCTAAGTTTGATAACATCAAACACAAGACAAAAAGATTGAATAAGAATAAACTTAAATGTGTACATTCTGTAATGCCCAAAGTATTGTCAACAAGATGAGATTATATGCATGCCATGTTGACGAGGAGAAGCCAGACATCGGAGGGGTGGTTTGTGAAAACGGACTCCATAGTGAGTTATTAAACGATTGAATTGCTAATTAGGTTGGGACAGAAAAACAAGGTCATGGAGGTATACTAATGTATTCTAAAGAGATCTAAAAGTCCAGTTGCGGGAAGACCCCTCCCTAGCTGAGTATGAAGAGAGCCCTATGGTGTGCTTCACATTTCAGTGAAGGGGAGATGCAGATTTATTGCTAGGGATAGTATAGAGAAGTTCAATACAACAAGCTGATCAAAATAATGAGTCGCTAAACCAGGTGCTAAGAAGTTTCAATGATGAGAAGACATAATGGTCAGTGGGGGACTTCAATTACCGTAAAATAAATTGGGAGACCATGCAAGCGAAATCTGGGATTTATAGGGCTTTTTGGATTGTTGTTATGGACAAACAATGGTTAACCAGCAATGTTATGAAGCCTACAAGACAGGAGTCAATAATTGACTTATAGTTATCACTTCAAACCCTTAATTGATTGACGAGTACATGTTAGTGCTCATTTAAAGCAATAATGGCACATTTTTTGAAGTTTGATATTAGCACAGTGACGTTGGTGAGGTTAGGAAACTACACCCCTGCGAACGAGGAATGCTAAAAGGAATATTTATCATAAAATATGCGGATTTGTTATAAGAATTGGATCCCAGATTGGACTTAACGGCAGAGATGGAAATGACTACGTTTATGTCCGTCCATGATGTGAAATAGTGCCACCCTCGAGGGAAAACATAACCTCTACCTTGGATTTGCCCGAACCAATTTAAAAACAACTAATGATGAGCGTAGGACACGTACATGGCGCTTTTTCATATTGGATGGACGTTTCCAGCAACCGTGGAATTATTATCGGGATACCGATATAATTTTCTAATTATAAATTCCTTCGTCGGTGAGACACCGAAATTTCGCCTTAAACATTTCCACAGGTATGGTTTACTAGACCAGTTACCAATGCAAACCGTGTAAAACCTATTTTTTGAAAAAATGGGGGTGTTTTTTTTAAGTTTTCCAAAAAAAAATGTGCTGAATATTGCTTTAAGTACAAGCGACAACAACCAGGTTGCAATGGGACTTAAATACATCGTTGAACCAGTAAGTCAACCCAAAAGGAGACCACAGAACGCCAAACTATGGACAAAATTAAGTCAATACTGAGACAGATATTTGGGACAAAGAATTGGAAACCTAGAATACTGAAGAAGCTTGGTGTTCCACCAAGGAGAAATTTACAGGACCTTATTCAAAAATTTTTTGTCCCAATGAAGAACCATCTAACTAAAAGAAACCGTTTATGGCTCACAAAAAGACAGGCACAAAAACTAGTTAGTGAGGAGGAGACAAAGAGCTTGGAAGAGGTAACAGAATAAGAAAACTGAACGGAATCTAGAGCAATAAAAAAGTGTCAGAGAGAGGCTAAGTGTGAGAGGGGCTAAGAGAGATTTTTGAAAAGAATTAGCAGAAACATTAGGATGACCCAACAAAAAAGCTTTTACGCCTACGTAAGGTCTAAACCAAAAGTCAAAGACACAGTATGGGCCCTTGAAAACCGACAGAGGCAGCAGTGTAATACACCAGGACAAGCTACTGCAGAAGCACTAAACGTCTTCTCGTTGTGTCACAGAAGAGAAACAAAATGTTCCAGTTCCTGATGACATATATCAAAGGCACCGGATGAGGAGATACTAAAGGGATATGGAAAATCACTGTAAATGCTGCCAAAGATAAAATGAAAAAAACCTGGACACCTAAAGCAGCATGACCTAGACGAAAATCATTCAATCTGGTCCTCAAAACATGAAAACTGGCATGCCTCTGCCTGTATTTACAATAAGTCTCTCCAAGAAGGATAGGTTCCAACCGACTGGAGTTCTGCCCACATCGTACCGATCTACAAACGAGGTTCAAGATCCAAAGCAACTATCGCCCAATAAGTTTGACGTCAGTCGCAGGGAAGGGAAAGTATAGAAAGCATTAGGAGGATACAATTACAGAGCACCCTTGGCAGTTTAGTCTAATACGCGAGTCACAACATAGTTTTAGGAAAGGGAAAATCTTGCACTAAAAATATCATAGAATACATGGAAGTGATCACAAAGCTCAAAAATAGTGGCACTACCAGTGATTGTCACATATTAGACCTGGCAAAGGCCTTCGGACACCTACCATCACCAAAGAATGATAGCAAAATCAACATCACATGGCATCGGAAGGTAAATTCTAATGGATCGAATCAGCTGGCTGGCGGAAACAGAATGGTAGCATCCAGGAGCAGAGTCCGGGTGGAAGAGAGTAACAAGTTCAGTGGTGCATGCAGGTGATCCAGTGTTGGGACCACTCTGTTTCCTTATATATATGAACGATATGGCAAGGATGATATTAGCGCAAACAGCAACACTAAGCAAATTTGCAGATGACACCCAAACTACTCACCCAGGTCAACAAATGAAGACATCAATGGAATGCAAGATGATATAGACCACTTACATGTATGGGCAGAAAGAAACCTGGCAAAATGAAGTACCATGCAGATATCACATCGTCAGCATTATTTAAAACGGGCAACACAACATTAAAAGAAACCGTCGAGGAGAAAAAGACTTGGGATAAGGTCTAAACCCTAGGTGGCAGTGCGCAAAAGAAAGGAATAGAGCTTGGGATGATCAAAAGAAAATTGCTTCACAAGTAAGAAATCATTGAAATTATACAAATCTGGTCGCCGTGGTTCTTCCCCATCTCGATTATGCAATTCAAACATGGAAAAACTCTTATCTGGAAAAGACAAACGGAAATGCTTAGGAAGGTTCAAGCTAGAGCAACAAAAATATTACCAAGTCTTCATCATTTATCGTTTACGAGCAGCGATTACACCGACTTCATCAAACAACACTGGAAAAGAGACTGAAGTTGAGTGAGTGAGTGAGTATTAAAATTAAACGACAACTCAACCCAATGTGTTAACTCGTGTCATTACATTTGTCATTTAACATTAAATATAAAAAACAAGCGCAATATTAAAACTTCATTCATTCAAATTACAATTAACAATACAAAGGATACACATCCTACAGTGATGAACCAGAGCATCACCTATCCATGTATAAACAAGATAAACCAACTAGTGCAAAGATACAATTAGAAAACATGCATCAATAAAAAACAAGTTCAAAAGATATACTGATAAATTTAGAACTATCCACATCATAGACCGATGGACAAAGTTCATCACTTAATATCATGTACCAAGGCAAAAACTTCAACTTCAAATACAGATAATCGACAATCACATCAGAACATGCAACATGAGATCCCCTTTACAGACCAAATAGATGGTCTCATACATGTACTTTTTATAAATGGCTCCAATACACTTGGGCATTATGCCCAAACTGATAGATTTAAATACATCAACAATTAACAGTACCAAACCCTTACTACATGCTACTATTTACTATTACAAAAAAATAGGTGGTCTTACATAAGTACAAATGTAATTGATAAATTGTTTGTTTTTTCATGTTAAAGGTTGCAACGAGAGATTTCACATATCAGGTGTCCCTAAAAAAATTGAAAGTATTGATTTTGCTCTGGTGTAAAGCTTTCCTCAAACATTCCCATCTGAAAGGATTCAGCTGAGAAATGTTTTTTTTTTTTTTTTTTTTACAAATTTTGAAATTTTTATTTCGTATAGAGCAAATACGAATTCAGCCTTGTTTATATTAAATATAAGCAAATCATAATCACCTTTTTTCTCTTCTTTAAACACATTTACTGTAGGCCAAAAATGCGAAGGGTAATAAAGCTTTGAGGGTCTAGCCTATATAAAATTACTATTATGACACAAAATTTGGGTGCCTCAAAATCTCTCCATTGCACCTTTAATTGATTTAAGCTACATGTACTTAAACGAGTAATACAACAGAACATCTTAATAATACAATTTACACAGTCGAGTCATCACACATTTATATTATAATCCTAAGTTTAAATACATCCTTCTGTATCAAATAACAGACGAAGTTTGCCCCCTCTTGTTAGTCGCCTTTAACGACATGCAGGGGAACACATCCGGCCAATTCTTAACCCCGAACCCGCTGGGGGCCCCATTTAGTCGCTTTTTACGACATACATGTAACAGGGACATTGTCCCTATTCTAAACCCCGAACCCGCAGGGGGGAGAGACAGACCGGAGCAGATATCATCCACACCTCTACAGGATTATAAAACCACATTGATAAGATAAATCCAGAGAACCTCTTTCAAAGAGCAGTTAGCAGCACACATGCGTGCATTAACAAAAGTTGGCCAAATCCAGATCAAGACTCGACTCAAGAAAAAATTTCTTCAGTCAGCGAGTGGTGGGATTGGCCTGGAATACCTACCAGAAAGTGCTGTCCCAGCGCCCACACTCTCTGGCTTTAAGCAGGATTAAGTACTGGGTTTTTAAAATGGGAAAAAATGGCCCCACCCCCCAAACCCTGCCCACCCACACTGAAGAAGGTGAAGGTGTGGCATCTTAAGGTTCGTTCATACTACACTACACGCAGCGCGCGTTGCGGTAAGTTGCTTGTCTTCGCATTACGTGTCTCTGTCCAGTTATACTGCAGTCGGTACGCAACAGAGTTAAACTTTATTTTAAAACAGCAGCTGCGCAGGTTACGTTGACTTGCTGCAGCAAGTGAGCGAATAATATCGGCACGGCACTGCACTGCACATTGCAGCGAGGTATGAACGAACCCTTTACCCTCGTCTTACCAAGGGGGGGGGTGGTTACCACCCTCCCCCTACCGAACTTGCTTCGCCCCGGGTGCGCTAAAACGCAAAAAAATCGTAAAACGCTTCTAGGTAATCGTGCTCTCAATCATCCTTCCCAGTCATTTTAGCGAAAAAAATGAAGGAAGTACCTTCACCGGGGTTAGGGTATGCCTCCAACGTTGGGGTAAAGGGTAAGGGGGTGGCTGCCACCCCATGATTTTTATGATGGAGTTTTGAAAATTATATGCACAGTATGGCTCTTAAACTCTATTTTATGTAAAACTAGCCAATTGGATTGCCATCAGTTAGAGCTAAAACCGCATGAAAATCCGATATTCCTACGTTTTTTAGAGTCGCAAAATTGGATTTTTTTCGCCTATTTTTCCCTGTTGTAAAATGCCAATTTGGCCGACTCGCGGAATTGATGACGTCATAGTGACGCAATACTAGGTATGGTTGTACTTATTTTGGTTAATCAATGGAAAGAGGAGGACCATAGCTATCATCCACTGGTATCACAATCTAAGCATCGGTGCTTTATAAAGAATTCTCGAGGGGGGGGTGGTACCCACCCCCCCCTTGTAACAACGGTTACAAACAAGGCTGGTAATACGAGGGTTTAAAAGTAAATGTCTAAGATAAGGTTATGTTCTATACCCTGCATTAAGCATTGAAAATGACCTAAATTCAGTCCCAGAGATTCGCGTTTATACATATAAAATTATTTGTTTTAGAATTGTTAGATGTCTTAACGCTCTTGCCAGTGAAACATAGAGCCATTTTTTTTTGGCTAAACCTACCTGCCATAAAAAAAAATCTGACGGGCAAATTAGATCCCTTAGAGAAAATAATTTCAGTATGCCATTGTTTATTAAACATTGAAAATGTCCAGAATTAGGTCCCAGAAAGACGCTGTTATATAATCGTTGTTTGGGTTCTGCATAGTGTCGACTCAGCATAAATGCTATTCTGAGAAAACGTGCGTTTGGAAGTTTTGAGTTACTTATGAATGCGTGTAATAAAATTAATAAAAGGAAATGGCTATTTTAAGGTGGTGTAATGTTTAAAGACTTGAATGGTTACTAACTGACGACAGAATTAAAATACCACGACACAACTGTTTCCTTATTCAAATGGCCACTGAATGTGGTTTCGATGGTTTGTCAAACCCCAAATGTGTGATTCGCTGTGCTCTAAGGAATCCCGAATACGTATGCGACGGCATGAAACCCGTTGAATTTCTAATGTTGCTATGGTGGAGATTACTATAGCTACTACGGGTTTTTAACTAGTTTTAAATGATGAATTGCCGATGATGCCACGATCATAAGAATAACGATGGCGGTGGATGATGGTGGCAATACCGATGAAATAGGGAAACCTGTGCTCTGACTACAATGATGCTACTGATCTATGATTATGATGAATGATGTGATGATGATGATTAGGGTATGAAAGACTACCACGACGACATTGACTACTGTCTATGATTAGAATACGACGACGATGGACGATGTCTATTGCTTGTGTTTATTTTACAACCAATTTGTATACAAACGACCTCCATAAGCGGTTAAAGGGGGAAACTCAATGTTGCATATTGTTCGTGGTAAAATATAGCGCAGACTGACCCCGATGGACCAAAACGAATTCAGAAAAATTACAACCTCTTACAATTTGGCTCCTTAAAATTAATATCTTTAATTAGTCGCCAATAATTTTAATCATTTTTTCCAGAAAAAAAACCCCAAAAATTTCAAGAGTAAATACGTAGAAGGAACACAAACATTGTTGTAGTGAATGTTATATAAAAATTAATAAATATTATGGAAACACAATAAAATATGGCAGGAACTGTTCAAAAAATTGAGCTCAGGAAAATATTTAAAAGGTAACTGAATGTTTCATAACTCAAAACAGATTTGGGAGGATAAAAGCGGTCTATTTTCTCGTTTTCTTAACATTTTCTCATACATATATTAGGTTTTATCTGTAAAGTAATGTACACGCTTATTAAAATATATACCAAACTTGACTGAAACGATAATTAAAATGGAAAATGGGTAATTGATAATAAATCTAAACATATCTAAACAATGTTAGAGGCACTAACGCTTATATTAAATACCGTCCCAAAGAAAAATATCCAATTTGTTCTGAAAGGGCGAGTTTTTCTAAAGATGTATATATTGTAATAGTTAGTTATAGTTTAGAATATCCAAGTTAACAGCAAAGAAAAGCAAACTTTTCGCAATGTTACAAGTCTATTTTGGTAACACTGTTACTAAGGGGTGGGGTGTTAAACACCCGAGAGAGAGAATTCATAATTATAGGAGCAATAGATGATTCAATGTTGGTATACCTGTTGATAGCATGGTCCACGTTTTATCGCTTCCAACATAACCTAGTATGGCGTCACAATGGACTCAACGTGTCATTTCCACAGCGCCATCAGGTAAAAATGAAAAAAATGCAATTTGCGATTAAAAAAAATGTCGGTAGACATATTGGATTTTCATGCTGGTTTTGGCCCCAAATGATATGGAAAATGACTAGTTTTTAATCAACATATAATTTTAGAGCCATACAGTGCACAATATTTAAACAAATGAACTAATAACTAAAGGGTAATGCAGTATCATGTATAGGCGAATAATGTCCTCGAGGTCGGAAAAACTAAATAATGGCGCCCATTATTTTTATTTTTCCCGCCCGAGGATACATTATGAGCCCATAGATGATACCACAAAACCTTTATTTCTATTCTATTAATTAAAAAACTTGATTTTATTTTGTTTGTATAGGTTTTAATTTAATATGCCTTATTTATATGTATTTTGTATGCTGATTAATGAAAATAAATGATAAGAAAATGCTTTAGCGGCTCATTATTGCAGAATAATGGGCAGTAAACTGACCAATCAGAGTGCTGCATTTTCAATAATGCGTAGAGTAGAGGTAGTAAAACCACTACCACCAATCGACTTCGACGCTAACCCGGCCCGGTGAGGGTGCTACCTTAAAATTTGTTTCGCCAAACTTAGCAGAAGGATGTGAAATAATTATATGGAAGACTTAACGAAAGTTTTTAAAACTTTTTTGCGCACCAAGGGAAAGTTTACCTGGGGTTGTAACGGGTTTCTCCCTTTGGTAATCCGAGGGTTAATGTCACCATGCCCCCCCCCCCAAATATAAATTTGGTGTATTTGTACGAATGTTAAAACTACAAAACTTGGATAATTCTTTTTCACGACGCACAGACCGTAGCTTTCAATCAATAAGTACAAAATAACATAATTAAAACACACAAATTAAAATGGAAATTGAAAATATCATGACCAATCCCTCATGAAGTATAGAAAGGTAAATTTCACCGATTTTGATCACTGAAGTAACAATCTTTGTCCCAGCTAATACGTATTCGTTCACAATTAACTGTGTGCTTTGAGATATTTGGACACGCAAAGCTATCGAATACGTATTCGATTGTTTGTGAAACCCATTTTATACAAATGCGTGTTATTCGACTGTGGCTATTTTGGTTAGGAGATGTAATTTCACTTTTATTTTTGGGTACAATTAAAGCGTACATAAAATGCAACCACGAATCAACTATAACTCAATTTGACCAAAAAATCAGAATTCGACACTATGTCGGACCACGACGATATAATCTTTAAGAATTGTTCTTTTTTATACAAACTGAAAATCACCTAAAATGTCAACAAGCATTTGAAGTTTAATCATCGCTCAGAAAAAAAAACACCTAAAATGGTTATTAAAATCTGAGAACACAAAAAGGTTCCTAACAGAACCATAAAGGGTGCTATACAGGAGTTAAAGGATTCGTTTTAGTTCGTTGAAGAACCCTATGAGATTTCATACAGAGGACAAGTTTAGAACCTCTTTCGCAATTTTTCCGTGAGGTGCAGCAGTTGAAATTATTATGAAAAGTTTGGCAAAAAGCATATTGAAATCAACAAATATAAAAAAAAATCAACTTAATGTTGACCAAGATGGGTTGCGCGCATTTCGTAAAACGGGCTAACATACAAAAACCTTGTTTTTGGGCAATTTTCTTGAAAAACCGTAGAGGATGACAAGTTGCAAGTTGAATTATAATTTCTTAGCTGCCAACTGGGTTTGATAGTTATTTTGGTCAGAATTAGGGATTTGAGCGCAGTAAACGAATCTAGGAGAATCGGTGTGTGGGAAAAACGGCAATTCCGCATTGTCCGCGCACCGAAAATATGTTCTATGCGGACGAAGTTGCTGAATTCGGAGTAATTATGTACCCAAAATGTCGCCCAACCTTTACTCCTTACCCGGCCTCTTACATTTCACATCATACCAAATGGCTAAAAAAAGTAAAATAAATAACGCAAGAGTTTGCAATCAATCACTGATAATCACACAACCTAAAAAGTTGTGACTAAAGAAAAACAACAGCGAATAAAAAAAAAAAACAAACATAGCGGGAATCTAATTTTTATGTGGGTCTATGCACAGTATTTTTCAACACATAATTCTTACTGTGAGTATATGAATTGGTCAAGCTCGTTTACTGATTGAGTATACATTAAACCAAATACTCCCACTTCTATTGACTCATAATAGTATTTGGGATGAAACAATTGTTTAAAACGTTCATACCAAAATACCGTACTTTTTTCTAATATTACTTCCCAAAATTAAATCATTAAAGTACTATCAAATTCAGTCTGAAATTGAATGATTTTTAACACTTTCAGCGTCGTCACGGCAGCATGTATAAACGGGTATTTGCACATGGTTATGTGACGCGTATTGACAATCGTTGTGCGCCGCTAATATAGAGGTATTACATTGAATGGAACATTCAAGCACCCATATGTTAAGGTAACACAAAAAACAAGCCCAATGGTAAATAAGTCCGGAGTGTTGTTCTCAAAAATATTTCAATGTGTTATGAAATTACAAACCTATGATTTTTAAAAAATGATAGGGGTTTATTGCTACACTTTGTATTGTAATACATGTATATATTTATAGCATGAAAAAAAAAGAAAAGAAAACATGGGGATTAACATACGCGAAGCGGTCGGAGCGCGTTTAAACTTGGAATCATTAAAATTCTTCGGAGAAAAGACCAGTAAAGGGCAAAAATGGTAAGCCTATTTATGTGTGTTTTGGGAATAATAATTTCGCTCTAAATTAAATGTGCACGGGCTTCGTCGTGAAAGGTATTTTAAAAAAAAATGGTCTAGATAGACGATCACGGGCATTTCTCAAACAGTGCATCCCTCTCTCTTTCTTTTCTTCTGTAGAATGATCCTTCAAAAACATTCCGGCGTTCGGGGGGGGGGTGCAAGGCACCCGGCACCCCCTGGATCCGCCTGGGTTTAAACAGTAGGCTCTGGCATGACCAAAACCTGGCAAATATCACGTTGATTGAATATACATAAATACTAATACCAAAAGGGTGTCAAAGCTGAAGATGTAGTGGGACATAAACGATGACGTTTGACCCAGTCCTTGCTACCGCTCTAATATACTTCGCCACCAATCAGTGAAGAGATCATAAACACTGATGGGATATTATTTGTTTGATTGGACCAATCACTTCAAAATGTTTCATACACTGATTCATTCTATAAATTTACAATAAAGGGAGAGCTTGGGAACACTAGATTGGCTATTGTCATTGTACAGGGTACCTTCAGCAGATTTAGATCAGCAGGTTAACTGGAGTGAGTTTGCCCTCAAGAATCTAAGCAGTACAAAACACACCTGCAAATTGAAATATTCGGTGTAGCAGATATCTGCATTCTGAGAATGAAATAAACTCCAGTGGCCTGCCTAAAAAAAAAGGCTCACAAAATATAAAAGGTTGCCTACACAGACAGGTGTGGTGGATGTCACAACAAGTTA